>CM043022.1:26568628-26586811 GCA_023690525.1 Holotrichia oblita
TTATCCGCGTGTATATTAACGCTACTGTAATAACTTTGGACTAATTAGTCGCGAAAGTGTTTTAGCAGAATATATTATTTTCATAAGATGAATTTCTAGACTGAAGAGACATTCCAACATTGCTCTATTCAGTTTTGTAAATCTTTTATGAAGTATACGATTTTAAGGGTTTAATTAGAGTGATATTTGGATTACAACGGAGTAGTATATTTCATTTTACTGTACTCTACGAATTCGTGCCAATTAAAATTTGGAGAGGAGTATCATACAGCCCGTAAAGTTATCACTAGCACCACTTCACCCCTTAATTCAGTCATGTAAATAAATACTTATCTTCATCTTCATTTTGGAATTCTCATTAAGAACTACACACGCAGCAGGAATGTTTAATTATGAGAGCTGTACGCCCAGTACATTACAAAATTGTATTAGTGGATGTATTTTTAAGTGCATACAGAGATTTGCCTGATTTCAGATAAAATTTCAAAGTTATTTTGTCTTAAGAAGTATTATATGCTTAAATTGATGTATGTATGTATGTAGACACCCTCTGCAAGACTTGATTCACTCTGGTTTACATAATTTTCAAAGATGACAGGGGTATGAAATCTAATCATAAATTAGCATCTCTGCGCAAATATGTCAGTGATAAAACAGTATTTGCTCTGGGAGAATATGCGACGGTTCAATTAATGATAATTAAATCAAGATAAAATATGGGTGTCGCTGCTGTTTACATAATCATATCATCGAATTACATACTTGTATACATATAGTAGATCAGAATTAACAATTGTAATGGTTTTTAGTACGATCATTTAGAGAACATCTATCTTTTGATAATGTTGACAATTGTGATTTAACTCTATTGGATTATAACCTGATATATCTCCCGGTGCAGGTGTCACTGAAACGCATATTCTAGATTCAAAATCTAGACAGTTTGCCTTTTATAAATAACACATTTGTTTGTTGACAGATTCCCCAGTTATTTTCACTGTATTACGTAGATCATCGTGCTTCTTCTAGAATATACATATGGCTAACCGGTGTGTGAAACTGTTACGTCTGTTTTGAAAAATTTTATAGACCGTAAATGATAATCGTGTTCATAAAAAGCAATAGTAAAATTAATCTATTATTAGATAGTTTAGAAATAATTCAAAATAGTAAAATACGGCATCGCTACTAGGACAGCATAATTATACGAAGAAGCGTTCCGAACAAAGCAGTTATGGTATTGGAGAAAAAAATAAGGTGATAAAATCATTGTGAAGCTATTTTATTGATATGTAATACGTTATATGATTTGCGACTTAGGATTATTTATAGGTTTTATTAGTTTCAGACTCTGACTAATTGTTATTTTTCAGTAATTCTTATATGATTGACGTTTCTGAATTTCAGCAAAATAGCCAATGAAATAGATACGTACTGATAAACAAGTAATATCATTTATTCAAAAGTTCAAAGTTCAAAAAACCAGCAATCATAACGTCTTGGCGAAAGCGTCTTAAGCTTCTACAACAACGTCTTAAGATGACAGGCGCCATCTTGAATATGCAAATTAATCTGAAACTCCTCAATTATATGTACTAACCAGCAATAACCAAACAAAACAAAAAATTATAGTATACAGTGGATAGTAGGCCTAAATAATCTCAGATGGCAGGTAACTTTTGTATTAATCATTTCAATATTTGCAATAAAAATCTTTTTCACCCAAATCGTTAGAAAATTCAGACATTCCAGAAAAAAATTTTTAAAGAAAAAGTCAACATGTCCTAACTGTTAGGAAATAGTTATTTACGAACCAAGTGCGTGAAATCATATTTCGCGAATGAGTGACCAGTTTAAAGCGCGAGCCGTAAGGCGAGCGCTTTATGGACACGAATTCGCGAAATGTTTCACGCACGAAGTTTGTACAATATTTTTTGTACGAGAACTATAATAATAATCGTGTATGACACACTACTAATCTCTTGATATTAATTAAAAAAATTTGAGTTGGCAGTATTGATTATTTGAAATGACATTTAATTTAAAATTATCAAATTCAAAATGGTAATTTATATAATATTTGTTGCTGTTCTGACATTGAATTGCATACCTTCCAAATATATCAATTTCTATTTCATTTCCTTTTATTTTCATAGAAAAACAACGAACTGGGTAGCATAGTATTAAGGTTAGGAATTTATGATTTTAAAATGTCACTAAATTAATCAAGTTCCAGGCAGTACCAACTTTACTTTTACGCACTCGTGTTTAAAGTGACTTTTTACGCACGCAAATCGAATCGTGAAATGACAGGTTTTGATAAGCGAGTACAAAATATTAATTTCCTTACTGTAAGGAAATGATATTTCGTTGCAAGATTAATACGTTTCCATAGTAACGCAACCAATTATGTTACGAATTTCAAAACACCATTTATTGATGAATAAAATTATTCGCGATTTTTTCAAAATTGATTAATATCTGTCAAATTTTAAACAATTTGGAGAAAAATAGTATATTTGCCTCGTAGGAAAAGCCACATTCGTGGACTCACAGTCGTCCAGGAGTGTTAGGCTTTTCTTACTCGGTAAACAATATACTATTACCTGAATCAAGCCTACAAAATATTCATTTAGGTAACATTTGTTTTAGTAGGACAACTAATCAGTTTGTAAAATTGCTTGCAAACAACTTGCAGGTCAGCTGAGAATCTGACGGATTAGCCTGTTGCCTTACTACACGTAATATAACATAATTAATTCAAGGAAATCAACGTGTATTCTGTTACGAGGGCTTCCGGCTTTTCGTAGCGTCATACTACTATAAATAAGTATATATGATACAAAAGTGCAAGATATATAGAAGGTGTTCGGCTCTAGCATGGTTAACACCTACAGTTATCGTAATCTCCTGGGCTTTCTTACTTACTTTTGCTCTTGAAAAAGCCACTTATAGAGTACTGTTACTTTATTTTGTTTTCATTTATTATCGCGTTGTATGTACTCACACTACTGTGACAGAGTCAAAACCCTGAAGTTCTCATAACAAGACTCGAACCGTAGAAGTCTTCGATCTCAATCCGTATTAATTAAGCAATAAAAGAATAAACTTAAAAGTGTAAACAGAGGTAGCGATTGCTTAAAGTCTTTGATAGTACATTAAATAGCACAGTAGTCGAACATAATCAATAGTAATGGTAGTCATACATAATAGGCTTTTCAGAAAAGCCGCCGTTTCGTGTACTGGCAGCAATAAGTCATTGTTACTTCTAGCATTATACGTGTGTCACTTACTTGTATACACACGAAGCATAGTACTTCCAAAATGTACAGATCATAACAAATTACTAACTTATTTCCTCCTCCTCTTGAGCCAAAAGAGAGTTCTCTTCTGCACATGATTGGCATCAGAACACTGGTCCCAACGTATGACGTTATATTATACAAAAATCGACAAAGTAGATTGATCTTACTACACGGTCGTTACAGAATCTCTTTAATTACAGTATTAGCGTAGCCCGATCTGGCTAACCTAGTGCACGCATAGCGCAACATGTTCTAAGCGCTTCAAGTCCTCATCATTAAAAAGGGCAAGCACCCTAGATATATGTATTACTGAGTTCAACAGAAGTAGGTAAACTACCTGTGTATCACGCCACTTTGACCTTTGACCCCGCGAAGGAATTTACTTTCGCTAATTACTTTCATTTTCTAATTAGGCTTTGTAATTGACGGAATTCCGCTAGGAATGTTGATATTTTGGCCCTGAAATGGTTTCACTTGCATTATGTAGGTAATTATTTTAAAAATTTTGGGAAATTTTACATAATATTTTACTCTAAGTAATTAATGTTCTTAAAGAATGCTGATTAGGCGTGACTTTAAAGCAAATATTCGGAATTTTTGGCACTCACAGTTCTACACCATTTTAAATCTAAGAATTTAAGAAATACATTATACATGGACACAGCATGGTAACAATACATATAACCGAATTAGGTCTAATGGCTTTAACGTCACCGTTGGAATGTGCATGGAACGCTGCTAATTACCGCTAATTATAATGGTTGACCCCGCGAAGGAATTTACTTCTATGTGCAAACTATTTCATTATCACCAAGGTTGTTTTGGAAAATAATTTTGAAAATATAGATTTGACAATACATAAGTAATTACTGACGTAATAATTTTCGAGCAAGTTCTAATTATAGTTAACTATAAAAGAAGAATTTTTGACTGGATATTTATTAGTATACGCTAATTATAGCAACATACAAACCGTCTTTCAACAACGATATTTAGGTGAGTACATTATTTTACTTTTATTTAATTAATTTATTAATTTATTGCTTAAATATTATTCAATATATTGCTTAATATGATCCGTAAGCTGTATTACTTTTTATCATGCAACTTTGACGTGTTTTATTTTAGCATTCGCCAATTCTTTTCAACATACAAATCTCTGCCACTTCATTGTTATATTTTGGTGAGTATTATTATTTAGTGTTATATATATTAAATATATTATTTAATATTTTATATGTTTTAGTCGAAACCATTAAAATGAGTGGTGGACTACACTGCTTAATGCCAAAGAAATTCCATCTCATAGGTGTTAGAACGCAGACATTTTCATTTCTATGTGAAAACTGTTATTTTCCGTATTATATAGCTAACATCAACCGAGAAGTTGACAGCTTCTACGACGTGACTTCAAACCTTATATTGTTAAATGAGCGTCACTCAAGACCTGCATGTATAGAAATTGAAGAACCAAGTTGCAAATACTGCAATGAATCAATGTATAAAAAAATTGTAAAAGAAGAATGTGACGTTTGCAAACGCGCAATGAATAATATTTTGCATTAATATTCTAACCTCATTAGTAAGTATTTAGTAACATTTTTTCTATTGAAATTGTAAATTATGTACGTATAATAATGAATACATTGTAATATGTATTTCTTGTTACAGTTAAACAATACGACAATTTTATTGAAAACGCTTTACAAATGAGGGAAGATGCCATCGCCTGGGAAAAACAACTCATCGGTCAATCTTCATACTTCCTCAACAAGAGCGGTTCCAAGTGGCTTACCGTAGGACTGAGTCCAGCTGCCGGATTCATTCCAATTGTACAAATCAAATCTGTGAACGTTTGTATCTTCTTCACACAAGAACAATGGGAAGAATTCTGCAAAACCGAAGGCTGCAGACCCAATCACCAGATGGAAGCCAGTTCTTATCGAGACATTCAAGTTATCCGTCTCAAAAGTAGAGGGCAGCAAATCGTTTATCAACGGAGACATACAATAACATATATCATCTTCAAGAATTAATCAATCAGAAAATTAGTGTATTGGCCAGTTCTGACTTAGTATCATTTTATGATCATGTTTTAAAATCTTGTACGAAAATGGATGGTGATTTATATTCTAATATTATAACGTTATTAGCTACTCACATAAATTCACAGAACACCATGTATATGTTAGGAGTTTTGTATATAACTTATAATACTGTATTTCTTGATTTTGAAATTATCAACTGTTGTTAAACCCCTGACTAGGTTTTTTTACAAAGTTTTCCCTAGTCCTCGAACAGAATTGTTGGGGTTAATATGTATTTTTAATAAAATTATTTTTATTAAATCTCATGTTTTTTAATTTACATACAAATAAGAATATATAAGTCATTTACACTCAGTATGAATGAAAACACATTGAAGATATGCAGAAGTTGAAAACGCATACCTACTTATACTAACGGGAAAGGAAATATAAAAGCTAATGGAGATTACGGAAGAAAAGATTGAAGCAGTTTTAACAAAATTGATGAAGATTGTGGGAGATTGGATGGTATAAGCGACTATATTATTCCTTCTTTACCCATATACATTTTCAAAACTAAGGTAAACCGCATCTCTCTAGAGCAGAAATGGCATTTATTATCGCATAAAAAAAGGGTTGCACTTGAAGATTATCTTCCCTGCCACAACCATTATAATACTTTGGCGATGAAGGCCAAGAGAGGTGTTTATATATTATGGATAATTGTTCGTTGTAACACTGAATTTTTATATGTATTGGTTGTACGTTCAATAAATAATTTGAATACTGTATTATGTTTATTACTAACATAAAATCACAACTTAGCATCCAGTAAAGAATCTAACACATTAATATAAAAATAAAAAACGTTCATAATTGCTGTATATATTTTTTATTACTGATACAAGTTCATCGGTCAATCTTCATACTTCCTCAACAAGAGCGGTTCCAAGTGGCTTACCGTAGGACTGAGTCCAGCTGCTGGGTTTGTTCCAATCGTACAAATCAAATCTGTGAACGCATGCATTTTCTTCACACAAGAAGAATGGGAAGAATTCTGCAAAACCGAAGGCTGCAGTCCCAATCACCAGATGGAAGCCAGTTCTTATCGAGACATTCAAGTTATCCGTCTCAAAAGTAGAGGGCAGCAAATCGTTTTATCAACGGAGACATACAATAACATATATCATCTTCAAGAATTAATCAATCAGAAAATTAGTGTATTGGCCAGTTCTGACTTAGTATCATTTTATGATCATGTTTTAAAATCTTGTACGAAAATGGATGGTGATTTATATTCTAATATTATAACGTTATTAGCTACTCACATAAATTCACAGAACACCATGTATATGTTAGAAGTTTTGTATATATAACTTATAATACTGTATTTCTTGATTTTGAAATTATGAACTGCTGTTAAACCCCTGACTAGGTTTTTTTTTTTACAAAGTTTTTCCCTAGTCTTCGAACAGAATTGTTGGGGTTAATATGTATTTTTAATAAAATTATTGTATGTTTTTTAATTTACATACAAATAAGAATAGTATAGTAATATAAACGTAACATAAGCCATTTACACTCAGTATGAATGAGAGCACATTGAAGACGTTGAAAGTAAATATCGACATACGTATACTAACGGGATAAGTAAATATAAAAAAGTTGCAATGGACGACAATCAGTAAACATTTCGAAAAAAATTTCTGTTTTTATAAGAAAATATACTTAAATATTAAAAACAAGCATTCTGATTCATGTTAATTATATGCTATTTAGATTTCAAAGATGCTATTGTGACTATAGTATATAATATTCTGTAGGATCAAATATATCATGATACATATTGTTGCTGATCGTATTCGATTTCGTCATCGAATTCAAAACAATACAATAAATTTTAGAACCGATACTATGCAAACAACATAGAAAAATATCTAGGCCGCTAGGACTATCATTTAATATAAATATAAATATTTAGTTTAATTTTGAAATTATGAACTGTTGTAATACCTCTGATTAGGTTTACAAAGTTTTCCCTAGTCCTCGAACAAAATTGTTGAGGTTTATGTATATATTTAAAATATATTTCTTTGTTAGAACATATGTTTTCGTTAAGCTTTACTATTCATCATCAACAGCGACACATAAAAAAACCTATAGAATCAGTATGGATCGAGAAAAGCTACGAATAAGATTAGAACAGCATATTGAAGAATTGCAAGAGTTAAAAGCATACATCAAAGTATGTACTTATACTAACAAAAAAGTTAAAGAAAGTAAAAATGAATAAAGAGAATAAGTCATCATGGAGATTACGGATGAAAAGATTGAAGCAATTTTAACAAAGATTGATGCAGATTGTGGGAGATTGGATGGTATAAGCGATCATCTCATTCCGTTTTTACCCATATACATTTTCAAAACTAAGGTAAACCGCATCTCTCTAGAGCAGAAATGGTATTTATTATCGCATAAAAAAAGGGTTGCACTTGAAGATTATCTTCCCTGCCACAAGCATTATAATACTTTGACGATGAAAGATCACGTCGATGCTCCACCACCATCCCGAAGAAATTGTTACGGTTGCAAGAAGCTTTGTCCTGATATTTAATGCATATATTTATTATATCTAAATAAAATGCAAGTTATATAATATTTTTTGTTTTATTAAAAATCGTTTACAAAACTCATACATTTACAATATTTCATTTTTATTAATCCAACTGTTCTGAGTATTATCAAAACCGAGCCATTTAACGTATACTTACTAATACTAACATTATCACCAACTTTAAACGTATGTTTTCCCATAACTTTAATGCTACTGTATACGGTAGACAAAAGATGTTCTGCTAACATCAAAATTACAATTTGGCACCCATTAAAGAATCCAACACATTAATATACAAAAACGTTCATAATTGAAGTATATTTTTATTAGAAGATATACGTGATTTTTATAATAGGTAGTCTAACAAATTTCTACATTACGTGGTACACTTACTTAATTTATTTTTACTATGAAAAAAGTAAAGAAAATTGGTTTTGACTAAATTAGGTGCATTGGTAAGGTGCTCTAAATTAACAATAGGTCAATCTTCATATTTGCTTAAAAAATCGGCATTTTGGTAACTCTTTACACATATTTTATCGTAAGATTTACAGATATCATTCTAGATTTTTCCAATATTTTTTAAGCCTACGTATCCATCATTATAATTAATATTCAAATAATTCTTCTCCAACCATCGTATACCTAGGTTAGTGATACCTGGTAAATATACTGCATTTTAATCATATATACATGCGATTAAAATTATTATAAATAAAACATGTTTCATTTATAATGTAGTAAATAGACGAGAATCTGAAAGATAGATTAGTTGTAACACCGACACTGCCACCACAGACACAGTTGTAACGATGGTGCTTTTAGAATTGATAAGGGAAGCATATTACGGGTCTTTGCCTGAGCTAATTGCTGGTTTTTTTGACCTATAAAATAAACCCTACAATGCATTTGTATGTCAAAATATGTTTCTTATGTTAAAAGCTGTAGAGAAATATAGTGGGCGAGCGAAGAATCGTTTGTATTCGAACGATAGATATAGATCAGCTGTTGAAGCTATATGAATTAATATTTACTAGAAATCCCCAAAATTTTACATTATTGGACCAGCAAATCTATAAACATGTACTTGAATTATGTGGCGTTCACAGAAATAAACGAGGCTATCTGAATCACCAGGCTGATAAAGTTAAGTTTTCACGGATAATTAAACCACTGTTTAAAAATAAGACCAACCCGAAAATAAAACTACCTAAGCCGCAAGTCAAGGAGGAGGAGGATACGCCAGTCAAATACACCGGTCAAATGGACAGATGGACAGATGTAGATATGTTGAGATTAGAGAACAGTGTGAATAAAAGAAACGTTATAATAGATGAATTACGGGTCGTCGCGTCGATGATATATACTAGAATACATTCATTTATGATATATAATTTATAATACAGGTACAATAAATAATACATACTACCTTTAACATATTTTAATTGTTTTTGATTACTCCGTTGATGTATAGAGTCGGACATAAAACTCAGGTATTGAACGGCTTTGATCAGGTATTGAACGGCTTTGATCAGGTATTGAACGGCTTCTATCAGGTACCAATCGGGTATTTATTAGCTTTTTATCAGGTACTGATTTATTAGGTAGTGATTTATTAGGTAGTGATTTATTAGGTAGTGATTTATTAGGTAGTGATTTATTAGGTACTGATTTATTAGGTACCGATTTATTAGGTACCGATTTATTAGGTACTGATTTATCAACTTAAACTTCTAGTTTTTCTGTTTATAAATAAAATGGCACTTGCTCAGACAGCTAATGAGCAATACAAAAGTTTGTCGTAGTTGACGTTTAATTTTTTTAACCTTCCTCGACATGAGTAGCAGTATAAATGAAGAGTGAGAATTTAATTACAAACATATATACCAATCAAAGTTCTTTTTATATCGACCTTTGTCAATATCTCCGTTTAATAAGTTTCTTATATCTGCATCGAGCAAAAAACAAAACAGATGTTATGTTATACGGTGACAGCATCCATTTCTTTATATAAAAAAATTTGCATATCAAAATTAATAGCACCTTATATATGCATAAAAAAGATATTAAAATATTAAAATTGTAGTACCGAGAGATTTTCGAGACATTGCTTCTCCATTATTGTAAATACTAAAGCTTTTGGGATGGTAAGCTCTGTAGAAAATAAGTTGTTAGTAAAGTTTAGAGAAGTATATTCAAGTTTGCAATATATAGCTTAAGGTAAAAGTAGCAACAGTCGAACATAATGGAATCTAAATAATTAAAATTTTTTATGATTTAATTTGTTACCTTAGGTACGCGAGGTCATTTTAATATCTTTTTTATGCATATATAAGGTGCTATTAATTTTGATATGCAAATTTTTTTATATAAAGAAATGGATGCTGTCACCGTATAACATAACATCTGTTTTGTTTTTTGCTCGATGCAGATATAAGAAACTTATTAAACGGAGATATTGACAAAGGTCGATATAAAAAGAACTTTGATTGGTATATATGTTTGTAATTAAATTCTCACTCTTCATTTATACTGCTACTCATGTCGAGGAAGGTTAAAAAAATTAAACGTCAACTACGACAAACTTTTGTATTGCTCATTAGCTGTCTGAGCAAGTGCCATTTTATTTATAAACAGAAAAACTAGAAGTTTAAGTTGATAAAATCCTAATAAATCGGTACCTAATAAATCGGTACCTAATAAATCGGTACCTAATAAATCACTACCTAATAAATCACTACCTAATAAATCACGACCTAATAAATCACTACCTAATAAATCAGTACCTGATAAAAAGCTAATAAATACCCGATTGGTACCTGATAGAAGCCGTTCAATACCTGATCAAAGCCGTTCAATACCTGATCAAAGCCGTCAGAGTTTTATGTCCGACTCTATACATCAACGGAGTAATCAAAAACAATTAAAATATGTTAAAGGTAGTATGTATTATTTATTGTACCTGTATTATAAATTATATATCATAAATGAATGTATTCTAGTATATATCATCGACGCGACGACCCGTAATTCATCTATTATAACGTTTCTTTTATTCACACTGTTCTCTAATCTCAACATATCTACATCTGTCCATCTGTCCATTTGACCGGTGTATTTGACTGGCGTATCCTCCTCCTCCTCCTTGACTTGCGGCTTAGGTAGTTTTATTTTCGGGTTGGTCTTATTTTTAAACAGTGGTTTAATTATCCGTGAAAACTTAACTTTATCAGCCTGGTGATTCAGATAGCCTCGTTTATTTCTGTGAACGCCACATAATTCAAGTACATGTTTATAGATTTGCTGGTCCAATAATGTAAAATTTTGGGGATTTCTAGTAAATATTAATTCATATAGCTTCAACAGCTGATCTATATCTATCGTTCGAATACAAACGATTCTTCGCTCGCCCACTATATTTCTCTACAGCTTTTAACATAAGAAACATATTTTGACATACAAATGCATTGTAGGGTTTATTTTATAGGTCAAAAAAACCAGCAATTAGCTCAGGCAAAGACCCGTAATATGCTTCCCTTATCAATTCTAAAAGCACCATCGTTACAACTGTGTCTGTGGTGGCAGTGTCGGTGTTACAACTAATCTATCTTTCAGATTCTCGTCTATTTACTACATTATAAATGAAACATGTTTTATTTATAATAATTTTAATCGCATGTATATATGATTAAAATGCAGTATATTTACCAGGTATCACTAACCTAGGTATACGATGGTTGGAGAAGAATTATTTGAATATTAATTATAATGATGGATACGTAGGCTTAAAAAATATTGGAAAAATCTAGAATGATATCTGTAAATCTTACGATAAAATATGTGTAAAGAGTTACCAAAATGCCGATTTTTTAAGCAAATATGAAGATTGACCTATTGTTAATTTAGAGCACCTTACCAATGCACCTAATTTAGTCAAAACCAATTTTCTTTACTTTTTTCATAGTAAAAATAAATTAAGTAAGTGTACCACGTAATGTAGAAATTTGTTAGACTACCTATTATAAAAATCACGTATATCTTCTAATAAAAATATACTTCAATTATGAACGTTTTTGTATATTAATGTGTTGGATTCTTTAATGGGTGCCAAATTGTAATTTTGATGTTAGCAGAACATCTTTTGTCTACCGTATACAGTAGCATTAAAGTTATGGGAAAACATACGTTTAAAGTTGGTGATAATGTTAGTATTAGTAAGTATACGTTAAATGGCTCGGTTTTGATAATACTCAGAACAGTTGGATTAATAAAAATGAAATATTGTAAATGTATGAGTTTTGTAAACGATTTTTAATAAAACAAAAAATATTATATAACTTGCATTTTATTTAGATATAATAAATATATGCATTAAATATCAGGACAAAGCTTCTTGCAACCGTAACAATTTCTTCGGGATGGTGGTGGAGCATCGACGTGATCTTTCATCGTCAAAGTATTATAATGCTTGTGGCAGGGAAGATAATCTTCAAGTGCAACCCTTTTTTTATGCGATAATAAATACCATTTCTGCTCTAGAGAGATGCGGTTTACCTTAGTTTTGAAAATGTATATGGGTAAAAACGGAATGAGATGATCGCTTATACCATCCAATCTCCCACAATCTGCATCAATCTTTGTTAAAATTGCTTCAATCTTTTCATCCGTAATCTCCATGATGACTTATTCTCTTTATTCATTTTTACTTTCTTTAACTTTTTTGTTAGTATAAGTACATACTTTGATGTATGCTTTTAACTCTTGCAATTCTTCAATATGCTGTTCTAATCTTATTCGTAGCTTTTCTCGATCCATACTGATTCTATAGGTTTTTTTTTATGTGTCGCTGTTGATGATGAATAGTAAAGCTTAACGAAAACATATGTTCTAACAAAGAAATATATTTTAAATATATACATAAACCTCAACAATTTTGTTCGAGGACTAGGGAAAAACTTTGTAAACCTAATCAGAGGTATTACAACAGTTCATAATTTCAAAATTAAACTAAATATTTATATTTATATTAAATGATAGTCCTAGCGGCCTAGATATTTTTCTATGTTGTTTGCATAGTATCGGTTCTAAAATTTATTGTATTGTTTTGAATTCGATGACGAAATCGAATACGATCAGCAACAATATGTATCATGATATATTTGATCCTACAGAATATTATATACTATAGTCACAATAGCATCTTTGAAATCTAAATAGCATATAATTAACATGAATCAGAATGCTTGTTTTTAATATTTAAGTATATTTTCTTATAAAAACAGAAATTTTTTCGAAATGTTTACTGATTGTCGTCCATTGCAACTTTTTTATATTTACTTATCCCGTTAGTATACGTATGTCGATATTTACTTTCAACGTCTTCAATGTGCTCTCATTCATACTGAGTGTAAATGGCTTATGTTACGTTTATATTACTATACTATTCTTATTTGTATGTAAATTAAAAAACATACAATAATTTTATTAAAAATACATATTAACCCCAACAATTCTGTTCGAAGACTAGGGAAAAACTTTGTAAAAAAAAAAACCTAGTCAGGGGTTTAACAGCAGTTCATAATTTCAAAATCAAGAAATACAGTATTATAAGTTATATATACAAAACTTCTAACATATACATGGTGTTCTGTGAATTTATGTGAGTAGCTAATAACGTTATAATATTAGAATATAAATCACCATCCATTTTCGTACAAGATTTTAAAACATGATCATAAAATGATACTAAGTCAGAACTGGCCAATACACTAATTTTCTGATTGATTAATTCTTGAAGATGATATATGTTATTGTATGTCTCCGTTGATAAAACGATTTGCTGCCCTCTACTTTTGAGACGGATAACTTGAATGTCTCGATAAGAACTGGCTTCCATCTGGTGATTGGGACTGCAGCCTTCGGTTTTGCAGAATTCTTCCCATTCTTCTTGTGTGAAGAAAATGCATGCGTTCACAGATTTGATTTGTACGATTGGAACAAACCCAGCAGCTGGACTCAGTCCTACGGTAAGCCACTTGGAACCGCTCTTGTTGAGGAAGTATGAAGATTGACCGATGAACTTGTATCAGTAATAAAAAAATATATACAGCAATTATGAACGTTTTTTATTTTTATATTAATGTGTTAGATTCTTTACTGGATGCTAAGTTGTGATTTTATGTTAGTAATAAACATAATACAGTATTCAAATTATTTATTGAACGTACAACCAATACATATAAAAATTCAGTGTTACAACGAACAATTATCCATAATATATAAACACCTCTCTTGGCCTTCATCGCCAAAGTATTATAATGGTTGTGGCAGGGAAGATAATCTTCAAGTGCAACCCTTTTTTTATGCGATAATAAATGCCATTTCTGCTCTAGAGAGATGCGGTTTACCTTAGTTTTGAAAATGTATATGGGTAAAGAAGGAATAATATAGTCGCTTATACCATCCAATCTCCCACAATCTTCATCAATTTTGTTAAAACTGCTTCAATCTTTTCTTCCGTAATCTCCATTAGCTTTTATATTTCCTTTCCCGTTAGTATAAGTAGGTATGCGTTTTCAACTTCTGCATATCTTCAATGTGTTTTCATTCATACTGAGTGTAAATGACTTATATATTCTTATTTGTATGTAAATTAAAAAACATGAGATTTAATAAAAATAATTTTATTAAAAATACATATTAACCCCCAACAATTCTGTTCGAGGACTAGGGAAAACTTTGTAAAAAAACCTAGTCAGGGGTTTAACAACAGTTGATAATTTCAAAATCAAGAAATACAGTATTATAAGTTATATACAAAACTCCTAACATATACATGGTGTTCTGTGAATTTATGTGAGTAGCTAATAACGTTATAATATTAGAATATAAATCACCATCCATTTTCGTACAAGATTTTAAAACATGATCATAAAATGATACTAAGTCAGAACTGGCCAATACACTAATTTTCTGATTGATTAATTCTTGAAGATGATATGTATATGTTATTGTATGTCTCCGTTGATAAACGATTTGCTGCCCTCTACTTTTGAGACGGATAACTTGAATGTCTCGATAAGAACTGGCTTCCATCTGGTGATTGGGTCTGCAGCCTTCGGTTTTGCAGAATTCTTCCCATTGTTCTTGTGTGAAGAAGATACAAACGTTCACAGATTTGATTTGTACAATTGGAATGAATCCGGCAGCTGGACTCAGTCCTACGGTAAGCCACTTGGAACCGCTTTTGTTGAGGAAGTATGAAGATTGACCGATGAGTTGTTTTTCCCAGGCGATGGCATCTTCCCTCATTTGTAAAGCGTTTTCAATAAAATTGTCGTATTGTTTAACTGTAACAAGAAATACATATTACAATGTATTCATTATTATACGTACATAATTTACAATTTCAATAGAAAAAATGTTACTAAATACTTACTAATGAGGTTAGAATATTAATGCAAAATATTATTCATTGCGCGTTTGCAAACGTCACATTCTTCTTTTACAATTTTTTTATACATTGATTCATTGCAGTATTTGCAACTTGGTTCTTCAATTTCTATACATGCAGGTCTTGAGTGACGCTCATTTAACAATATAAGGTTTGAAGTCACGTCGTAGAAGCTGTCAACTTCTCGGTTGATGTTAGCTATATAATACGGAAAATAACAGTTTTCACATAGAAATGAAAATGTCTGCGTTCTAACACCTATGAGATGGAATTTCTTTGGCATTAAGCAGTGTAGTCCACCACTCATTTTAATGGTTTCGACTAAAACATATAAAATATTAAATAATATATTTAATATATATAACACTAAATAATAATACTCACCAAAATATAACAATGAAGTGGCAGAGATTTGTATGTTGAAAAGAATTGGCGAATGCTAAAATAAAACACGTCAAATATTAAAAAATATTGAATAATATATTAAGCAATATATATTGAATAAATTAATTAAATAAAAGTAAAATATGTACTCACCTAAATATCGTTGTTGAAAGACGGTTTGTATGTTGCTATAACTTAGCGTATACTAATAAATATCCAGTCAAAAATTCCTCTTTTATAGTTAACTATAATTAGAACTTGCTCCGAAAATTATTACGTCAGTAATTACTTATGTATTGTCAAATCTATATTTTCAAAATTATTTTCCAAAACAACCTTGGTGATAATGAAATAGTTTGCACATAGAAGTAAATTCCTTCGCGGGGTCAACCATTATAATTAGCGGTAATTAGCAGCGTTCCATGCACATTCCAACGGTGACGTTAAAGCCATTAGACCTAATTCGGTTATATGTATTGTTACCATGCTGTGTCCATGTATAATGTATTTCTTAAATTCTTAGATTTAAAATGGTGTAGAACTGTGAGTGCCAAAAATTCCGAATATTTGCTTTAAAGTCACGCCTAATCAGCATTCTTTAAGAACATTAATTACTTAGAGTAAAATATTATGTAAAATTTCCCAAAATTTTTAAAATAATTACCTACATAATGCAAGTGAAACCATTTCAGGGCCAAAATATCAACATTCCTAGCGGAATTCCGTCAATTACAAAGCCTAATTAGAAAATGAAAGTAATTAGCGAAAGTAAATTCCTTCGCGGGGTCAAAGGTCAAAGTGGCGTGATACACAGGTAGTTTACCTACTAACAGAGTTACTTATCAGGTGAAGAAAGTTAGTTAATTTGGTCGAAAAATCTATTATAATTGCTTCTCTTTCTTTATTTGATTTATCTGTACATGATAATGTAGTTTTATATTTTTGCAGATCTAATGGAAACTATTGCGAATCTAAGGAAATGTAGCTGCTGTTACGAAATCGTTTGCAATATTTTTTGCTTTTAAAGAAGCCTGAAATACTTGACCAAGATCTCTCCTTCGAAAGATGCACAGTACCGATTCTCGTTTGAATCTTCCCATTTACCAACTTCTTAGCTCACTGGATTTTTAAAGGACCCCATTCATATTTGTCTAATGGTTATAGTTTGTCAGGTAAATGATTTAGAAACCGAAGCCATTCTATATTATTTCTTATTAATATATCTATTTTGTGACCTCTATGTACTTATTTTACAATTCCTGAAATATTTCTATATGTAGGTCAATAAATTAAATACCAATTTGTTCCAGAACATATAATATTATGTTTTCGGCGAAGACTTCTTCAGTGGAAGAAATTGACATTTAATATGTGGCATAGTCTTATTAACTAAAACATAATATTATATGTTCTGGAATAAATTATATAGATATTATTTCTTAAGGCTTCTATTACATGTATGATCATACGACTTTGACCTCCATCAAATAAGAGGTACTACCATTTGATTATATAACTTACAATAAGTTATCATCTTCTTCGTGATTTGTCACAAATTTTTGAAAACAATAAAAGAAATTGGGGTTTCTCCATTCAGCTGATTTTAGGATGCAGCATACTTTGTACCAGGATATCTTTCTTTTGATGTCAATTAAGCTAGTACAGCAGCACTTTTGAATACTTTTTTTTACACTGCAACTCTCGCGGTGTAGCTTTTGTGTGTGTAAGTTGTGTTCAAATGGCTTTGTGACAGCATCACATCGCCTTTTATGATGCCGTGCTGTTAATCACTTTGCTCCCAACAGCGAATGGCAAGTCGATCCGGGATTAAACTCTGTGAAAAAATGTCACCGTCCCTCCAGAGAATTGAACCCCGGCGCCTATCGTCCTCCCACAACGATAATCAGCCGCCTAACCACTGCGGTCATCGACCCGTTTTGTTATTATTAAATGTAGTATTAATAAATGTGGTAACAAATGACCAGCGGCAGCAACACCAATTTAAACTGTTGTGGACTCTCCACTTGATCTATTAGACATTCTTGACAAAAGCTTTGAAAATATTAATCTTACTTTTCACTATACAATTAAAGACATCTAACTGTCTCAATGAAATAAAACTGATGCTGTGGGCTGTGATGACCTAAACATAAAAATGGTTACCCAAATTAACCCAATTGTTTTTACTTGCTATGTCAGTTGCTAACTCATCTGGTCAAGTCTGATCAAGTCGGTCCAAAAGCTTGCGTTTTTGTCTCTAGCATGCATTTCTAACGAAAACAGCTTGCAAAATAAATTTGTTATTTAAGAAAAAGTTAGCAGTTTGGTGATACGTTTTCACCTGGGAAAAGAAGAACACCGATAAATTGTTTTTGGAGTAAGAATTTAGGACTACTAAAC
>CM043022.1:26587311-26620669 GCA_023690525.1 Holotrichia oblita
AGATGCGCCGAGTGATCGCATGAACTGAAAATCTTTCCAAATACCAAGAACGAATGGACCGCGATGCTCTTTCTAAGATGCCTCTGGAATATGAATCTATCTATTTGATTCTGCAAAACAATTTAACTCTTGAGTTGGACTTTGGAAGCATTGCACCAGGTAGGTGAACTATAAATAAGCTTCGGTACGAATAAGCTGAAGTAGATGAGGTGTACTTAAGCTCAAATAGCTTTATCATTCGAGGAGTGAAACCAGAGCCGGCCTAACACGCAACGGCGGAGAAGTGCTGCCTAAACGACAAACGTGTGTCAAGGGTAACCTATAGATACTTAAGATGTAGCATTCAGGCGAACCTTTCACGACTAATACATCTCATAATTAGAGGAAGATTGCGTTTCTTGACAGCTACACACTTGGAAGCATTAATTTTGTGACTCAGCACAGTAGTCAAGATCATAATCAAAACCTCCAGGCTGTTGCAATTGCGTCATAGCTGTTTTTACGATACCATTACGTCCAGAACCTTCCCTTTCTAATAGTGATATTGCACTTGATCTGTTATTGAACTATAAATTTATGTGATTTTGCCAAAAATATTGTTTGTTAGTTAGAGTGTTAAGTGAGTAACCAGCGGTATCTTTAAATGTGAGTTACTGCCATTCTATCACGACGGTTATTATTATGGAGGGGTTGATACAACACCTAGAGAGCTGCACTACAGAATAATCGAAGACCATTTCATCTAGTCGGCGTTCAGGTTTCAAAAATTATTCAAAGATGGAGTACATAGGCTTCTTATTTTTCAGTTTGTGAACAATTCACATGATGTGTATATAATGTAATTTTCCAACCGCCAATTATTACATTGTATACACATGTACTTATGCCAAGAAAATAAAATACTTCGGTGTCAAAATACACATGATACATTTAATCTAACGCAGAGAGTGCCCCAGAGCTTCATTTTGGAACCATTCCTGTATTCAACCTCTGCGAACGATTTACATTTTCTGAACTTACGTTAATATAATATAACTGTTGATATTACAATATCGAAACATTACATATCAATTAACCTTGTGTATTTCATTTACGTATCCTTCAAATAAAATTATACATATGTTAATCTGTTGAAAATAATAATAACATTGAATCATTATTATTTTTACTATATTCCCATTGGACGGAACAGAGATATGCTTTCGACAGATGCACCTAAGTATTCACATTTGTGTACCCAATGGTATTTTTGGAAGTAATCCATCCTCATATGATATCGATATTAAACAAATTTCGTGTTGGCGTTTGTTTACTGATACATCTGCATATATGTATGTAGTACTGATAACAATTATAGTGGGCCATTATCAAAAATCGAACTCGGATTACTATTAGTTATCGAAATGTATGGATCATACGAAACGAACGAAATAACGAAGTATGTTAATTTGGGTCTGATTGTGTATATATGTATGTATATTGTATTACATGCAGAAGTACAACGAACATACGGACAACTCCTGATACATATTTAATATTATCATATCTGCTCTATTTACATATAAGGGAATTTATACGGGGTGATTTTTTGAAAACGACCCACCTCAAATATTTCAGAAACTATAAGGAATTCAAAAATTTTCAAATATACGTCTACTTTTAATTCTAGGGAAACAATTTGACATATGAATTTCACTTTTGACGTTTACATCAGCGCCCCCATGGGTACCCTCCCATAAATTTTAAATGAATGAATTTAAATGGTTTTTGTTTAATTTAGCATCGAAAAGTAATCAGTTTTGTTTTAGAATACAAACAGTAAGTCTTTAATGTGACAATAACAATTAAAAAAGAATAATAATAAAAAACAAATAACAACATTCACAATAACTGTTCAAAATGTGCAACGTTGTTCTCCATGCAGTAGTAAAGACGGCTTTCAAATTCTTGTCTCACTGTCTCAAAAGTTTGCCGTGGAATATTTCTACACACGTTAATAGTTCTTTGACGTACATCATTTAAATATATTGGTTGAGTTGTATAAACTACTGACTTTAAATGACCCCACAAGAAGAAGTCAGGACTTGTCAAGTCTGGTGATCGCGGAGGCCACTCAATCGTTCCACGTCTACCGATGCAGTGATTTGCGTATCTGTGGTTCAGCCAGTTACGAACATTTGCAGCATAATGCGGAGGAGCACCATCTTGCTGGAAAAACAATTCGTGTTCATCGAGGATTTGGTTACCTTCTGCATCAAGGTGGTTTTCCATTTCCTCAGTTATTAGGGTATCGATGATATTCTCTAATATATTTAAATAAATGTCACCAGTCAATGTTTCTCTAAAGAAAATTGGCCCAACAATGGAATCACCTAGTATTCCTGCCCAAACATTAACTTTTTGAGGTTTTTGAGTAAGTTCCTCTTTTATAATATGGGGATTTTTGTCGCTCCGATAGCGTACATTGTGTTTGTTCACGTGTCCATTTAAGAAAAAAGCGCATTCATCACTAAAACAGATGTTCTTTACCAAATTTGGATTTGCAGTAATCATTTGTGTCACAGTTTCGCAAAATTCTAGTCGGCGGTCGCAATCGCCCTCACTAAGCTCTTGCACTATTTACATTTTAAATGGGTGAAACTCATGCATCTTTGTGACTTTACGTACCGACGAGTAAGAAAGTCCAGAGGATGCTGCAACTTGACGCAAAGAGCTGGTTGGGTCCATGGTAAAATTCCCAATTACCTCCATTTCCGCCACTTCATATATTATCTTATTTGCACACCTTTTCTTGTTCACTACTGATCCGGTTTTATCAAATTTTTGCACAAGTTTGCGAACGTATTTATGATCCATATGCTTATCTGGATGCCTTTCGTTGAAAATTCTTGCTGTGCCACGGGCGCACTGCTCAGCACCATAAATGTAAATAACTTCTACCCTCTCAGCAATTGAGTACACCATTTTTATGTAGGAAGATGAAGTTGAATGAAAATTACTAATGTGACAGTTGTCAAAAATAACGTCAACGGCTTCTTTTATTTTATTTAGACGCTTTTTACACCCAGCTGTCTGGATAATTATATATTACGAAATCGAACATTTTTCGATGTTGAATTAGATAGTAAGTGAACAAGTGATACATCACCTTAATCCTATTTAAATAAGCTTTCATTTGAGGTGCCACACGATGGGTCCATTTAAAATTTATGGGGGTACCCGTGGGGGCGCTGATGTAAACGTCAAAAGTGTAATTCATATGTCAAATTGTTTCCCCCTTGAATTAAAAGTAGACGTATTTTTGGAAATTTTGAATTCCTTATAGTTTCTGAAATATTTGAGGTGGGCCTTTTTCGAAAAATCACCCCGTATATGTAAATTTATATAAATGTCAAAAACACAAAATTTATTCATAGTGCTTACGCATAAATTTCGAAAAAGAGGCACATATGTATGCAATAATTTACAGTAAATAGTGTAGTAGTTATCATCTGGTACGTTGAATGGTTCTTCATCGATTTTCATGAGCGTCAGTGAAGATTGCCTTCTAAGATTACTTATATATTTTATAATTCGTATTCCTAGATTTTCGAACATCTTCTGATGTTCTAAATGATCTGATTCTAGTTGCCCAAGATTGAATTGTGTCTAATTATGCATAAGAACTTTATAAACAGAAGAAGCCATATAGTTCCCCATGCAGTTGTTTAGATAATGTTCAGTTGTGCAACGTTTATACCCACCTAACTTTCTTACAATCACTTGTTTGCTACAAGACATAATTTTCAGTGTGATATAAAAGTATTTTATTAATGTTTCATCAATTTCTGCTATAATAATTTCATTAACAATATACAAAGTTAAAAGTCCAAACCTGAATGAATCTAGTGACATGGCTACAGCTTCGTCATTAGTAAAAGATTTGCTTCTCGCCCAGAATGGCTTATAATCCTTGCATGGTCACCTTCTTTTACTCGCAGATTATGCAGGTGACGTCTCATCTTTATGGAACTGTACAGTATAATTTCTTTTAAGCCATCTTGCGTATCTAATCAAAATATTGTTTTCAGATCTTCAAACGCTGTTGCATTTTTGTTTGTTACATGAACATACATATTATAAATACTATGGTATAGAAAAATCAAAAAAACAATACTAAAAAGAACAGAAAACAATGCAGACCAAAATAACATAGTACTTAAACCAGTAAATAGACTAGGATTATACTGACAAATGCACACAGGAGCTAATAAAAAGTATTAATCTGAATCCTTTAAACTGTGGTAAAACAAAGACAATTACAAAGAGACAGATTTTGAATTGAAAATTTCGTTTCTCTAACTGATCAACTTTCATCATCCTTGGCTAATAGATGGTAATTGAACGAGTTGGATTCCTAACCAGTTTGACGTCCTTAATACATTCGAAAAACGATTTGCCCCTAACAGACTTACTTGTCAATAGAAGTACCATCTTCAATCGCCTTTGTGAAATAAAGTTATGTGTTCTCCTTAGTATAGATGCAATCGAAAATTATAAGGACTGGTTTTCGAATTAAGTGATACATGTACTAGGAAATCATGAATGGATATTAAAATCAAATAAAATTAAATTCTTATTTAGTGTTCAACTTTCCTGTAATAAACTATGACATAATACGTCTTATTTTTTGCCGTATTGAAACGTCGCATTTATATTTTTCAGAAGAATGCATAATTTAGCAGAGATAACAGGCCGAGAATATAGAGGTATTAAGATCACCTTGACTGCTAAGATTCAACGTATAATATTGTCTTCACTTCGAGATTACCTGCAGGCTATTTTGCGCACAAAAAAGAAACCATTAAGTTTATCATTCATTTGACTAAGATTTTGCAAGTAATATTTTAGGAGGTAATAAATGCAAATAAACGCTTGCACTTTTAAGCAGCATATTTAAAGGTCCCACATCTTTGAGATATAGTTTTCCCAAACTTCTTGAAAGCATTGTCGAAGAACGATTATCCAATTCCTTTGATAACCATGACGTGCTGCTTATTTTTAGACGTGGGTTTCGGATGTTGAAGAACTTCGACGTTGCTATTGACGTCCTTATTAATCATATTACGTCATCGCTTGATAAAAAGCGTATTTTAGTAGGTGTGTTAATCGAACTCAAAAAGCACTTGCAGCTGTAAATCGTGAGGTCCTGTTAAATTAGTTTTATAGATATAACATTTAGGTCATCTCTCTCGCTTGCTTCAGGTCGTACCTCAGTCCCAGATCACAATCTATTGAAGTGAATGTTTCTGTATCAGATGACGTTGGGATGGGTGGAATATTTGAAGGACCACCTAGTTATAGTTAATTACGCGGATGACACTGCCAAGCTAACGTGGCACTCACTAAATTATTTCAGTTGATGCATGACAACGGACTGCACATCCACATGGACATGACTTCTGACTTTAATCGAAAAAAAAAGTAAATATAGACGTTACAACTCGTTGCATATTGTAATTTAGCTATTCTAAAATCTTGTTACTTTGCGTTTTTTTTTCAGTCATTGTGGAAATTTAACATAATGTACCGGAGACGTTTCTCGATACACAATCGGTATTTCTATCGCCAAAGCAAACCATTGCAGAATTACATTCTCACGATTCTTGTAGGAATGCGTTTAGGGATCTAGGGATAATGACTGCGCATACCCTCTACATATACGAGCTACTGTGTTATGCGCCTAAGAACATAATAGTAATAATAATTACCATGATGGTGATACAATCAACGCTGGCGATCCCTTATATGTTTGTGAACCTGAAATTTAAATAATTATCATGCATGTTACTAAAAGCAAAATTTGTGATGAAAAATAAACGTCAGCGGTCAACGACATTGTAATTTATTGAATATATTAAAGTGTTACACTCATATCACACGCCGTCAATTATTTAGAAAACGTTCCTATAATTAGGTATTCCACATTATCTAGCAAAACTATCAATATTACAAGGTTTACTACATCCCTAGATAATCGCATTAAGACAGAAACTTTGTACTGGCGGAGATATACGTCGTTAGTTAGTAGACATAGGACAAGTTTCAATGTTAATTGGGAAAGATTAATGACTCTATAACCATTTTGCGATGTCTCAATTTTCGGCAATCGTTACAGCAGCACTTAGCCCAATAGAACTAGGATAGGCCGCTCTATTACCGTCTGACGTTCAGACTATGTTAAACTGCTTCCGTAGTATAATTGCATTACAACAGGAAACACCTGACCACCACCCGTTTGAGAAATTAACAACAGATTTGCGTACAAATTAACTATGTTATCATTGCTGAACGAAGCCATTATCGATCTAATCCTGTACACATACATTATCGGCAAAGTTAATGGATAATGCCTGGCTGAACTTTGATTATACGAGATATAATCCGATAAAAAAGAACAAGTGCTTAGTAGGACTTTAGTGGACTTTAGTATATCTGTCATATTACCGTAGAAAAAGTAGAAAATTTTACATCTTAGCTTTATTTATTGGTTTAATTTAGGTGGAAACTTGCCACGTAATGGGTCGCTGAAACGCTAGGTAACTTATCAACTCTTATAACTCTATTCGAATCTTCTATGCTCTATATTTACGGCTATGCCGCTTCCTAGTAGTTCATATGTCGTCAACTAACATTCTTTGAGAATATAATTCTATATAACAAACCTACCTTCGTTAAATTCTACCTACATATGTATATAGATGAGATACTTCAACATTTAGTGCGCCTCTATTATCTTGGAAAGTTCGAATGTCAAACATTCGAGAATTCATGTTGTAACTAGCTACCTGTTTACTCCATAATCTTGGCTTGTTTCGGCTCGTGCACATAAATTAGAACTCCATACAACGCAAACAATGAATTTATTCGTGAAGGAATATGATAAAGGACCTAAAGACATTATTCTCTCCTCGTTATGGCTTCTCAACCGCTAAATTCGTAGGTTGATTATTATACTTCCTCCGTCACATAGACACATATTATTAATTGCTGTTTTAGTTTCGGTTTACCTTTCACATACAAGTATACATATGCCTCAGTAATTTCTTTGATTAAGAACTAATTAGTTCTTTATCGGTCTATTCTAATTTTATTTTTCATTATCATCCATATATATGTAGGTATGTATATAAATTTACCAATTGCTGTAATGTTCTTATGCAATAGAAAAGATCCCTAACTGAGACTTTTAATACCATCTATGTGTGTGCGCTAAGTGTTTTGCGGCTGCAAATACAAAAGTGTTTAAAGTGCATTACAACATATGCATGTATACATCAAAGTAGCATTAACAGATAGATGGCATTAGAGGTATGCTAATAGCACTGCAGATCAAATTACGTCGTATATTGACGAAGTCATAGTAGACTAAAGCACGTGTATACACATTGACTAATCTGCTATTGCTACCTTAATATATACAGAGTTGCAATCCACTCTAAATACTTTTGTAATTACATGTGATAAAATGACCCTTGCCTAATTTCTTACGCCTCTTTTTGAAATTTATGGTAGTTTTGAAAACAACGTCTTAACATACATAATTTCAAATACCATATCTGATAAATGTAGATTTGGCTATAAATTAATATGACGAAGGATGGTTGATAAACTTCTCTGTGTTGAAAGCACTTTTATAAGGCAGATTGGGAAAATTTAAATAGTTCCTTTAAGAAAAAGCCGATTCCAGTTCTTTGTAAATTTACTACTACCTAACTGAAGCATGAGTTTTCTTCCTCGTCCTTGGCTAAGGATTTAGCGTCGAATTTCTCAGACATTCATTTGCTAATTTCAAACGCAGTCCCGGGATATGCTATTGCGAGAATGACCTTAATAATCACACTACATGACGTAGTAATCAGGTGCGCGTGTTCTGTTCTTGACTAATATATTCAATTCCACCTGATGATGACCATAAAGTGCCACACGCCGGCCGCTGGATGAAAGAAATTTCTCGCCTCGTGAATTAAATTGTGAATTTGCGTCCGTGACGTGACATCAATATTTTTTTTAAGGTGGAAATCCTTTATGAACATTACAGTGCAATAGTCTGGCACTCCTAAGCGAAGTGTGGAGGTCTGATATACCCATTAAAACCACCTACAACTTCTCTGAACTGCCCGTGGCCCATAAATGCCTGTAATAACGGGTCGATGGCCGAGTGGTTAGGCGGCTGACTATTGTTGTGAGAGAACGATAGGTGCCGGGGTTCAATTCTCTGGAGGGACGGTGACATTTTTTCAGAGAGTTTAATCCCGGATCGACTTGCCATTCGCTGTTGGGAGCAAAGTGATTAACAGCGCGGCATCATAAAAGGCGATATGATGCTGTCACAAAGCCATTTAAACACAACTTACACACACTAAAACTACACCGCAAGAGTTGCAGTGATAGCCAGACAAGTAATACAGCTTACGGAGTCACTGCAACTAAGCACCCACCACACATTAAAAAAAAAAAAAAAAAAAAAAAATAACAAACATTTTTATGGTTACATGTGATTTTACGATGTATGTTATTAAAGTTTTGGTCACCATTTCAGCATCAGCCGTCTAATTTCCTGTTTTCTACGTGCGTTATACTTCATTTTTCGCTCCTGCACCATAAGATCTATTGGCATAACTCCTGCTATAACTTGAACTGCCATAGCAGAGATCTTCCTGTACGCTGACGCAATCCTGAGCAGCATGCGGTTGTAGTTGCTCTTCACTATCTGCCCGTACTGGAGCTCCATATAGCTCCATATGATAGAGTGGACCACGCCTGCTAGCTACTCCTGCCCTTTAGCAGCTATTTGGGCCTCCGATATTTGGCATCAATCTCATCAGCGTACTAGCTCTCTCCTCTGCCTTACCAGTGGCTCTCGCTAGATGTTTTCCATAATTTCCTATTGTATCAAAGGATATTCCCAGATACTTGATGCTCTTTTGTGGGACTATTTCCACGTTATTTAGTCGAAACTTAATACCTTCTCTTTTCCTCTTGTCAGTTATGACCAGCGCTTCGGTTCTTTTCTGGTGCCAGCTCTAAGTAATTGTCCCCAATCCATCCAGGCATTTGTTTTAAGTTTTCGTTTGTATTAAACATCAGTGTATATAAGTCTGACAGCAATATTTTAAAAAATAATAAGATTATAAATTTAAGTCAATGTATAGGGGAGACCGGGGTTAGCTGTTACAATTTCTAAAGAAAATTGGTTTGGGCTAATATTAAAAAATATATATATTTTTTAATTACTTATAAAGAGCATACATATGTATTTTTCATATGGGTTGGTGTATTTAAACTCGCACAAAACTTTTTTTTTTCTACAAAACAATATAAAGAAATCTTATATGCAATTTGTATCAACTTACTCCACCTCGGGTCAAGTTGTTACTTTACTGGGGCAGGTTGATACTAATGACATTAAAGTGATTTTATTTTATAATTTTCGTTTAGTGAACCACATGCAGTTCTAACAAAAGACTGAAAATATAATAACCTCTCTAAAAATCATCTCTCTATCTTAAGGTAATTTTGGAAAATATTAGTCGAAATCACAGTTAACACATGTAAAAAATGCAGATCCATTGCTGCAGAAGTCATGCGCCCACTCTTTACACGGAATACACTGAACCCATTTTTCTTTGGGTTTTGAGTCACTGAATGCCTCACAACAGATCAGACAGAAGTAGTCTTCATTTTCTTCATCACTTTCCTCAAAAACTTGCCTTTTAACTTTCTTTTTTCCTTTTTTTGTCAATTTTTTGCTTTCGCAATTTTTTTTTGCCTCTCTAGCTTTTCGTTCTCTGGTGTATCTGTTAAGATTGCTGTGTGTCTTCCTTTTCTATTTTGTTGGGTAATTTTTCTTGGCTCAGCTTTCCGCAGTGGACGAATTTCCTTTGGGCTAACAAAATTTTGCTTAGAAGTGGATGCATTGGATGTACATGGTTGCACTTCGTCTACATGTTCATTATTCTTACGACTTGTTGCCTTAAAAAGAATATTTTGTAGGACAACTGATGACTTCGAGGAATTTTGTACATTTGGCTGGTTTTCCGGGTGGTGTGCAATTTCAACATCTCCTGGTGGTTCTTCTTGATGTTCCATATTTGGTTCAGGCCTGTTGGTAACGGACGATGGTAAGAAATCTTTGTCTGTGAAATTGTCACTGTTAAAAGGGAATATTCCTGTAGCAGAAAATCCTGAGATTACATTTTTAGCCGTTACAACTAACGGAAGTGCTTCTTTAACTATTGACGGAATATTATCAATAGTCATAGTTACTCCGGGATGTGACTTCATCCAACAATCCATCTGATTATTTATGAACTTTTTAAGAAGCCCAAATACTGTCCGATCCAAGAGTTGTAAACGGTGGGAGCAATGGGGAGACAAAGTTAAAGTCACAACCCCGTGATAGATGTGAGCCGTGGTTATCCAATATGATCAATATTGGGCTTATTTTTGAGCACCTCACGTGCTTTGCAAAGTGCTTGATATACACCAAAAATTCAATTTTGGTCATTCAGCCAGCGTCATAAAATTTATTCCATATTCCTCAGCCACAGGTCTAATAGATCTTTGATTTTTAGCAATTTCTTTAACAGCAGCTAAAATAACATCTTTTGGAGTTTCACCACGATTTGTCTTTTTTTTATAATTCCGCATTTTTTTGGATCTGAAAACATTAAAAATATTATTATATACCATTTCTAAATACGTTTGCAATAATGAAAACAAATTTGAGTTTGGACTACGTGACAGGTTGTTCCAGTAACAACTTGCCCCGTTTGCGTTGTAACAACCTGCCCCTGGCGCCCATTTTATACAAAACTGATAAAAAATCCTCACATTCAAAATAATACCGACTTGCACCTTATGCAATAAAAAGGAATGTAGCATGGGAATATACAGTACTTACTATCGGGACACTAAGTTTTGCATGAATTATGCTACTAAAAATCAAAATGAGACTTATAAAATTAAGTTTTAGTACAAAAATTAGGAACTTTACCTTAAAAGCACAATCTTCCCTTGGCGCTCACAAAACACAAACTGAGGGTTTCCCTGCGTGCAACGCTCATAATCATGGCCGCAGATAGGTGCTACCATCTAAACTGTCAGTTAAAATTAAAAGTAACAACCTGCCCCGTGTAACAACCAACTCCGGTCTCCCCTACTGATTCTTCATTGAATTACTTATAAAAAAAAATAGTACTCATAAAATGAAAAATATCCACGAATAAATACAGAATATGAAAATTCTAATTATTGTATTTTTTTTGTGGAAAGCTTGAAAACATTCAAGACTCGATGATTGCCGATCTTGACATTCTACACAACAGTATATTGTGCGTTTTCACTTATTCTTGGAAAGCCAAAGTGTACATTTTCTCCTAACTAAACGTTGTTTTCCGTCCTTATTAGTTTTTGTATTTTTTGTGGACAATGATTGGCCTTCTTTTCACGAAGTCAGAAATGGTGTTTTTCATGGATTGGATTGGAAGATGGCTGGAGGTACTTATTGGTTCTGGCTTTCCTCAGATTCAGAAGAAGTCTGGAATTCTTCATCAGAAGATAGTTCATCACAAAAATAACAATTTCATTGCTTTCTCTGATCTATACATTTTTTCTTCTTGTTGTCATCTGTCAATCAAACTATAACCTCAACTTTAAAATAATTTTCCAAATTCAAGTTTTTTTTCATGATTAGCTCTCCTTAGCTTTTAGGTCTTGCTTGATTAGGAATTAATAAAAATTTGAAATAGTGTTCACTTACGTATTTAATTATTTCAGCTATAAAAACAAAAATAAATAAACATGAAAACTTCATATCTCGTTACTATTGAAGTAAATAATACAAGATATTGTAAATGGAAATTGACTCGTATCAATCAAGGTTATCGAACTTATACCGGGATGTTTAAGATTTTCTTTTCAGCATGTTCTTTCAGAGCAACGACATTCAAAAAGTTGAATTACTGCTCTTGTATTCAGAAGACTCAGTCTAAGGAGGACATCGATCCGGAAGGTTTACGTACATTTTCTGCCGTATGATGTTTTTTTATCTTTCACCTTAAATAAAAATTATCTTGGAGTGTTCCATATTCATATGATAAGTTCACAGCAAATTCCGTCCACGATAATTCCGTGCTCTATAAAAATCAGGGTGCATAGACTGTGTATATCATATGATGAGGTTGATAAATGTGAAGCTAAAAATTGAGTACCTAGAGATTTTTTAATTAAAATTTTAAATTAGCGCTTTTTAGCCCAAAATAAACACCAGAGCGGTACGTTTTATAAAAATAATAATTCATTTGCAGGCACTAGAACAGCGAAAATAGAAGAGAAACATTATGCTATTATACTGGGTGATTTTTTTATCTTGAGACAACGGAGTATCTCTAAAATACTGCATAAAATCAAAAAATGACCTTAACAAGATTTGATGGGCTCAGGGGGCTAACTAAATGCTGCCAAACTCGACCCCCACCTCACCCCCTCTCACCGCAGAGTGGAAAGTGGGACAACTTTGAAATCTTAAACGGGAACCCCCATTTTGTATTGCAGATTCAGATACTACACCATCAAGTACGTAGTTTTTGTTCGAAACTTTTTTTTGATTCGTAAGAGATCTGTAATCCCAAAAAATATGGTTGTAAACGTCTAGAAAAAATACTCAAAAAAGAGGAAACATGATTTTGTGTTTTTTATTTTAACATTAAATAACATTGGAAAAATTCATCCAACAACGAAGTACTTTACTTTATCATACCTAGTTCAGAAAATTTTCGAAAATGTGCCCTTCCATTTCGATACATTTATTCGCAATTGGAATGATTGCACACAACTGAGAAGTGTTTCCGGTGTAATCGTTGAACAAGCGTTGATGATTCCTCAATCAAATGGAGGTTCCCATTTAAGATTTCAAAGAGGTGGGGAATCGAGTTCGGCAACATTCAGCGAGCCTCCTACATTATAACAAATCTTATTAAGATCTTTTTTCGATTTGATGCAGTGTTTTACAGATATTCCCTTGATAAAAAAGATAAAAAAACTCACCCAGTATATTCAGGTGTAATTTATATTGAATGTAACAGGGGCTTTAGCCTAATCTATCGGACAGGGTTTAGAATAATGTTACATCAGTTGTAGAAAACTAAAAAAGATGGACTTCATGATCATTCACCTAATATACGCATCTGGGAATATTCACCCGCGGTATCCATCCAGTTAGCTGATTTATGACTATAATAAAAATAATTTATAACAAAGCTCATATCATTTGTTTGCGATGTGTTGAATTTACTTTACGAGCTACTAAAATCCAGGACAGTATGTGTCATAAAAAGAAGTAATTCTGCCAGTAAAAAAAAAAAAAATACGATCAAGGTTTCAGCTTATTTCTAGGTAAATTTGTCATGGAAGTATTTCGTTTTTGTTATTGTTTTAAACTTGCGTTAATACGCAGAAAGGTAAAGTAGGTATTGTTAGCTTTGTCTACTATAGTTTTTTCCTGCATAATTGCTTTTTCTCAATTTTGCGTATACACGATTTGCTTATACATACAGCAAATATTTAAAGGTAATAAATTTTTGAAATGTACTGGCGTATACTGAATTTTTATATCAATATGTTTTGTTTGCACAGTATCTTTGCAGGATAGGGATGTCACAGAATCTACCGCCAGTTTCAAATAAATATTATTTGCTTTCGTGACATCCGACTAAAAATGCCAACGCCTGAAAAGTTCAAATACGTAAATCGTCAACGTTGGATACCGCATTAGTTTATTTGATTATCATTTTATACCTTTTTTGGCTCAGTAATCTGATGTGATAAAACAGCCAACATTATTCAGTGTCTGTCTTGTACTGGCATCGATTTTCAAAGCTATTTCTATAATTCAAAGCTTAACGATTCAGGAACATTATTGGGAATCCCGAAATCAGATAAATACTAAAATAGTTTCTTTACTTACACTTGTCATTGGCATATGCTTCTATTTATTGGTGCTGGCATTTCCTTCTCTCTTGTGTCTACTCGGAATTTGTTGTAGTACCAATTTATTTTAAATAGAATAATTTCGATTCTACGCATACAATTTGATTTGGTTGTTTCTGAAACTTATTTTTATAGTATCTATGTATACAAGATTGTGAGAAGATATAATCTAATGAATTACACTTTCATGTAGATTTAGAGGAAAAAGACCTGAAATAAAAGAAAATCCAATTATCTTCATATATTTTACTTGAAATGAAATATGTGCTACGGCTTAAAAAGAAAAGAAAAAGAAAGAAGCAATTGCTCATGTAGAAACGAGTAACAAAGCTTACGATATATGTAAGTACATCTACACCAGAGAAGAAGAAAGCGTAATAAGAGTAAAAGTACTGGCAACCAAAAAAATATGTTTTTGTTTGGCTTTAAATTCTTTCACTGGTTTCTTTCATGTGAGAGATGATGATGACGATAAGAGACGTTATTGAATGGGTAAAGGTTAAGTGGCTTGGGCACATACGTCAGATATACGACAAAAAACAAGTAAGAAATGTATGGCAAACGGAAAATTAAGAAAAACAAATCGAGACAGACCCAACAAACCTTGCAACGATGAATTGGTGGCAGTTTTGAACAAAAGAGATGTCCTGTCAAATGAAGCTCATGGGCAAAATTTACAAACGTGGCAAGAAAATGAGAAATGCTTCTGCCTTACACTTTAGCGTGGTAATAAACACCATAAACTAATTAAAAGACAAAGATGGCTGCCACAGTAAGAAAACAAAAGAACATAAAAGACCATTTATTCATCGCAATCTGTAAGAAAGGTTTATCACTGCAAGAAATTCGTATAGATATGGTACATCTACACTTTCATATAAGGTTGTGAACATTTGGGCAAGGGATTTTAAGCTTGGCAGAGAGCTGTGGTCGAAAACTCTTGTTTTCCAAGAAAATATTGATCTAGTCCATGAGATGATCCTAAAAGATAGACGAATAGCTGTGAAATTCATAGCTAAAATTTTAGGCTTTTTAATAGGAAGCGTAAAAACCATTTTACATAAAGAATTAGATATCAAAATGGTTGTTGCACGATGGGTACCGAAAAGTATAAACGCCAGAGCAAAAACGCATTCGACAGCTCACTTCAGAGACGAATTGGAAACGTGGATTCATCATTGTCATCCTGAATCAAAGAGACAGAGTATGAAATAAAGACACAAAGGTTGGGATTATCGTTATAGACTTTTTACCACATCAGTGGTCCGACTATAACTGGGCAATATTAGTTACTTTAATTTCAAAACTGTGTGATTTCATATAAGAAACAAGCAGGGGAAAACTCAGACCTCCTACTGACTTCCATGTATTCACTAAGCTCCAACACCTTCGTAGTACTCACTTTCGGAACGATGATCTACTGATGATAGAAGTGAACAAATAGTTTGCAGCCCAAGATAAAACAATTTTTTCTGAGGGCGCTGAAGCTCTTTACCATCGTTATCCCAAGTATGTCAATGTTTTAAATGAAGTAAATGTATATTTCTATTGTAGTACTTTTAAACATGTGCGTGGCAGTACTAAAAAAGCGAGACAAAAAGCAATCATATTGTTCCATACGCTTGTCCATTCAAACTGAATCTAACTACTTTATTTACTTACAAGTTTTTATTGAAAACGGGAACAATAGAGTCTAGTACATTTCGAATTTAATTTATGAAAAAGACCTTCTATAGTATAATATTATATTATGTCGGTAAAATATATTACACATTGTTCAAGTACTAAGGTAAGAAATAACAGACAGTAATTCATAAAACATACTTTTAAATTACATTAGACTAGATTTTAAATTTAAATTTAAACTGAAATAAAGTGAAAGCAAAGTTTATTTAAAATTCAAGCGGTTTACCGCGTGTAACCTTCAAAACAATAGTGCAGCTAAAATAGACGCTGTAAGTTTGACGAGATTCCACTAATTCGTTTGTGTTTCTGGCCAATTTTTCGCTAACATTGTTTTCTCAGAAAGCAAGGAAGCTCGTAAAGTATTCAGTGTACGGGAAGAAGCACTTTATAGTCCTTCGTAATAGATTTAAACGGGAAATATAAAGCAGGTTCAAAATGATGTGTAAATTATATGCATCCTTCTAATTGTTGTCTTTAATTAGATCAGAATAAGTCAATTTAACGAATACATGAATACGTGCATTGGCTGGCTGTAGCCAGAAAAACGATGAACAAACATTTTTCAGATTAAATAAATGTTACAATCCTAAAGTTATGATTAGATACGCTTAACTAAGCATATAATTAGAAAAAATAAAAATGATGAAGCCGCTACCACAAATACCGAGAATAAATGGTTAAAAATACTATTAAAATATATCATTGGAATATATATTCTATCTCATCTGGAAGTAGCTATCCCCATAATGCCAAGCAATTGCAAATATATCCCCACAAACTCAAGTTCGGTGAACTTTACTACGTTCTAACAGCAGTATATACAATCAGATAAAATTCTTGAATATTCAATGCCATTCGCGTGGAATTTTGCGAGATTGCTGATTCGCACTAAGTAAACGCAGATGAATGAATTCGAGAATTGTTCCAGCCTGTCATGAAAAAAATGTAGCCGCTTTTTATACGTTCACGTCAGTAATCGCCGGGGACTGTTTACAATGTCGAAACCTTAAGCGCCATTTCAATATTTTCGACATGATTTCCCGCTGAGATATCAATGTTATTCAAAGAGACTCAATGATAAAATAAACGAAAATTCTTGTATTTTCATTCCTATACCAACATCATTTATTTTCTTTAATTACAGAAAATTTTATTCTTTTTTCATATTCTGCGGCGAAATAATTAATTTCACTTTAGTTTATCATATCCATACGTTGCAGTATACACCAAATTCCTTGAGTATGCATAAATTTCCACGAATTATTCCGCTGGAAAAGATACGATATTCTAAGGAATTACGTGTATATCGTAAAACACCGTTTAGTTCACAGTTCTGAATAGAATTTACGATATCCAACGCGCACATTCCCATGAGGTTTTTACTGATGCATTTTTGGGGACGTACTCTATTATCGGATATCGCTTCTCGCTCTATTGCATAGTTCCATGAAATATAATGCATTGACGCAATATTGAGTACTTTGTCTTATTTGGAATTAACGGAATCGATTCAAATTAAAAATTCCCCAGATAAAGCTTTCAGGCAATGTGAAAGCCACATGTTAATTGCTCATAACAGATTTAAAAATTGCATTTTACTGTACTTAATTTTACTACTGTATTGATTGTGCATGATTGTTGATGGTGCATAAACTGACTAGACCAGTAACTTCATCAAATGATGGAAATGAAATCAATATCAATCGCCTGGAACCAGCTATATTAAAAGCTCCGTGCGTTTCTCAACCAAAACTAGTTGCTATCACTGCTATTAATACTTCGACTCTGAAGACAAGTCACCTTTATCGAATTTATTGGGGCCAGCTCCTAGTGGATGTTCACTTCAATTAAAAAAGAAGTTGAATGTTTCAAATCCAACAATGAGGCTCAGTTTGGTAGAAATCGATCAACACCAAGTCAAAAATGAATAGAATTTGTCATACTGAACCAACCCTAGTAAAGAAGAGGTCTCCTAATTCTATTCTGGTTGAATTTTTCACTTTATTTTTAACCAAGTGTTAGTTTCAATAATAGAGCAACTGACGAACTTGTACACAATGCAAAAACTGCAATTTGAACACGACTAAAAACGAATTATAAGTATTTAACACTTGGAGCCTCTCTTCTCTCTGACTATGGAAAATACCCGAATAAGAGGATGTATTGGTCATGAGATAATGATGTGCATAATTTTTTTTTCGAAAAGTATCCGTGGTCACAGATTTGCAGCTATCTTGATGCATTTTTATTTGAATGACAATTCCAAACTAAATTGTACAAATCGACTACATGAGTTACATCTTATTATTACTAAAATAAATGGAAATTTTCTAGCTCCAAAGAAACGTTGAGTATCGACAAAAGTACGATACCATATTATAGCAGGCACTATGTCAAAAAATTTTCAAATCGGTCAATCTTGCTAAAACACCAAGGCAAAAATCTTTTTACAGGGGCAAAAACTTTTGGACCCCTTTCCCTCTACCCCCTTCCCGTTTATGCCACTGTCAGAAGGTTTTCGACTCTAGTGTGGTTCACACCTCAAGTTACCGTGACCTTCTGATGCCTCACATCTAGTTTTGCTCCTGAAGAAGACACATTAGTGGCGAAACGTCGACTTTGAGAAAGTTGTTCTTCAGAATCACGAAGCAAAGCATGGCAAACTAAATCGAGTATCATAGAACTTACAGACGATGTGGATATTGTGATAAAAAGTCATAATTTTTCAAATCCTCCAAATGCGACATAGCAATTATACAACGTCTGCTTAGAGGGACACTACATTTTTTTGTTTTTTCTTTGTTGATACATATATTTTCAGTAGAGAAGTGTCTTTCATTTAATACCTAGGCTCAGCTTTTGAGAAAAATAGGAGGATTTGGCTTGCACCTTCTCTGTTGAAAACCATTTGAAAACCGTTGATGCAGAAAACGTAAATGGCCGTTCCATACCTGGTCTTATACTCAAGCCAGACCAATTCCTCTTGAAACTCTCATTGTAATATGAAGGCGATAATAAAATATTTATTTTTGCAGTATAACTCATATCTTATGCTATTATTATATAAGCAGTAATAGAAAAACTTTTAAACAATTTTAAACCCATTTTATTACTGAAAAGGATTCCATTAGTCTAATATCTTCATATTATATTAAACTTATATACGGTCACAAATTATTAGGTGATGTAACTCAATATCTTGGATACACTGGCGATGACAATCAGGAAACCCTTTCGTTTCCAGGAGGTGAGCAAATTAGTATTAATTAGTCCGTGCATTTTAATTAATGCAGAGGAAACTTTACGGCAGTAAATTACATCATTTATTTACAATAATTATTTGCTAATGTTCGTCTTTTCTACAGTATAGAATTGTAGTTAATTATTTCGGATACAAACAAACCAATTCAATGTTTCAATTTGGATAAAAAGGAAATGGATAATGAAGTAATTAATAAAAGCTAGTAAAATGTTGTAATTTCAAATATTGCGATATAACCGTAAGAAACGCTTCATCAAAAGTAAGTATTTACAATTCAGCGAGTTTATAGAAATATGTGGGGAAACCACGGTAATGAAATATAGGCAAATTAATTTCTGTAAAGTGACTCAGAGAGAATTCAGGCAAAAATTATAAATTGAAACTTTACATCTCGTGGTCAATGAGCTAACGCAATTTTCAAACACTCGTTAACCTAATTAGAGTTATTATGGTTGCTCAGCAAATTAAGCAAATAAAAACAAAGATATCGACTTTAAAGTTTACGTTTATAAAAATTTTGCAATATAATGCAGACTACACATTCTACTTAGTATACAGTGTTGTTCAAATACAATGAAATATTGAAGATTGCTCGGTCAAAATTCTCATACAAAATATAATTATGTATTACCTAAAATTGTAGATTTCTTAGATGTAGATCAAAAATTTAACCAAAACTCTAACACAACTAATAAAGTAATTATCCAATTGGGACAGCATAAAACTCTCCATTAAAATATGTTGATATCAGAATGCTACATCGTCCAGTATCTCCAATGTAGCGGAGGAATCTAATTTAATAAATTTTACGTCATTAAATACAGTGCGTAGAAAAGTTGGTCGATAAATCATAATGGAATCACAGAAAATGTAAGGCGAAGGATGCACTGAGCCGACTAAAGCGACCAAATGGAGATGGCAAGAATTACTCGCACTACAGCAATTCCTACATACATTCAATATTGTCATTCCCACTGCCGTCACCACAATAAGTACGTTCATCCCTGAAAGCATTCCTTTTGATGGGAAATGCTTATCATGGAATGGCTTAAGGTTGTGCGAACAAATTAATATTAAACGACTACACAAATATTCAATACATTTAAAACATTGTTCAAACGTTGTCGAATAATAATTGATGTCTTCTGTTGCCTTATTTATGGTTATGTTGAATGAATTTATTGATAGAAAAACTAAAGACACTAGAAACTCAAATGAATGTCCCATGCTTACTTCATCCCGTTAACAACAAACGTGTGCTTTGTCGATATAAAAATGCGATTTATATACTATTTTCGAAATTTTTCCTTAAAGTTTGAAAAATTAAATAATGATATAGTAATACAGTAATGAAGAAAATGGGACCAAAGGCGCAAATTAAACAAATAATGTCAAAAGTGATTTAACCTTGTCAAAAACTGAAAAATAAGTGGCTTCTAATTCAGGATTTGATCGCTAGAGGTCAAAAGATACAGGTTTGGAAATTAGAAATATTTTAAATTTTTAAAAACATATAGGGGGTGGGGGTTGTTTCAGGAAAAAAAGAACTATGATAGGCAAACTATTGTCGCTGTCTTTTAGTACTCATAAAACCGTTATATATTTGTCTAATTTTTTTATATGTCTTATAGTTTTGGAGATATTAAAGCAAATAGCAGAAGGTAGCGTTGGCTCTTGGTCGCCCCCACCCCCGAAAACAAGCGATTTAGCATCTATGGAAGTTACCGTTGTTCTTACACTGCATCAGTCTACAAACCCACCAATTTCATTTAAATCGGTCACCACCACTTGCCTGTGTTTCCTTGTAAGTAGCTGACATAACCATGAAAATGAAAGAAGTAAACAACGCCAAAAAACAAAAGAATAAGACGCGAAAAATCCAAGATGCAATGAAAAATCAAATGAATATCATTCTATGAAAGAAAACAACGCACTTTAGAAGTTCGATCCGCAGAAACACATACGAATTTTTAGTAAAAAAAGAAAACATTAAATCTAATCTAATGGACCACATCAAACGTTAGAAATTTAAAACGATCAGAAAGCGATACTAAAATACACCTGGAAAATAACAAACCTAACACAATCAGAAGACAATACTTAAGCAATACACAGGCTAAATTAAGCTAGATTGAATAAATAAAACAACAAGCGTTAGAAACAGATTCATTCACGTGATGTTCAGTGTCAGAATTGGTAATCGAGAATTGACTATACATATGTATGTCTTATGCTTTATCTAATTATATTATTTTTTAAAGCGTGTTTGCAGTATGTTAAGCGAGGTATCTTTGAAGTAGACTCACTAGTGGTGTGGTCGCGGTTTTCGATATTAATCGCTCACAACTGCTCGATATTTATACGTGTTTCTTTCTGAGTTTCCGCCATTGTATTCTCTTTTAACATAGGTATGTCTATGAATAAATTTAATGTGAAATCTCAAGATTCAATTCTGTCACTTGAATCTCTTCTCGCTATAAATTCATAGATAAAATAGGAGCTAAATTTTAATTTAAAATAATAATACGTTAAATTTGTGTTCTATTAGTAAAAAATTCAAACAATAAAAGCAGGTTACGTAGGACTGGTAAAAACAATGAAATTTACTTCAAAAATGCTATTTGTAGATTTTAGGTTGATACCTTACAAAAGTGTGCAATGCTTTTTCGCTTCAAGATGTCGTTCTCGATTTTTGTTCCATATACTGTCGAGATACATCGAAAACCTGCTTAGTGGTTGCGTGGGATACTGAGTCGAAAGTTTCGCTATGTGTCCTCTTCTTTCTTCGTATCATCTTCTGTATTTTGGGTCACACAGTTCACATTCGTTTGTGTTATCTGTTTATCCTTTATTTAACGGAAGAGCGTTACTCAATTGATGTGAACAACATTACCACACAGTTTAGACGTAGAATTTCTCCCCTGCGATTACATCTAGCCCTTTTTCAAAAAATATTTACATGTAAACTTTTATAAGTTTCCTATAGCTCTCCGCAACTTGCTACTTCGCTTACAGCCCGCCTGTTAATTGTTTTAGCTCCTTGGTTCTTCAGAACTAGCACAATACACTTGAAGTGTCCATGTAATTCTCCCGGCTGCATTTCATAGTATGTACTACGCTATATAATTATATTTTGTACTTTCGTCTCTACGTGTCTCATTTCCGCCTTAATTGGCATTGTGTACGGATTATTATGTAAAACTAAGCTTGCTATTATTATTATTTGTGTCATAGGACTAGTTAGGATATTGACTTGTAAAGTTTGCAAATGCTTCACGATTACTAAGTCAATTGTTGTCAAAAGTTACACCAGAATTTTGCCGAGGTTGATGCTTTAATCTCTTTCTAAGCATCTGAAAACAACTCTCAAACAATTTGCTCCTTTTTCTCCTTCTTAAGCCATAAGTCATTTCTTCCGTTTCAAGTTCCTTCTCAAATAGATCTGATGATGCGTTATTTCATAACAATAGGTCATGACGAGAGAGTTTATCTGTCTTTAAATGTTGTTCAAATTTATGAAAAAAACTGTATAAACAACCACATGTTAAAAATAGAACTGTCCATTGACTCGGATCATTGATTAGAAGAGTGGCCGTGAGGAAGTATTAATTTTTGTAAATGTTCTGGGATTTTTGAATTTCTTGATAACAAAGAGCAGCAATTCCCCCTCCCATACCCAATTCATTTACCACTTTAACAATCGTTTTTAATAACTACAAACGCTCTTATGAACAATAACACTATAATAGAAATAATATACAAACATTTCTTACATAGAAATCTTAATAAACAAAATCATGTCATATTTTAAAGTTAATCCGAAAATCCACACCATCACCCTGAGTAACTTGTTTCCTAAAAACTAAGAGTAATTACTAAAAAAGTATTTTTAGATATACGGACAGTTAGTTGTTCTGTCAATACACACTTTGTAACTGATATATTGAAGTGTTTCCTAATAAACTTTTATGTAGTTATTGCGGAACTCCTGACAAAGTAATAAATATATTACGAAATATTCGGTGGATAAAATTGAGTTTTTTATTGGAATAGACCGGTAATCCCGATAAGTTTCATATATTAGCGGCAAAAGTTTATCTTTGAATTTTATATCACCGGGATGCTTGCCTTAGTGAGAGTATCTTGTTTATAACAGACAAGGAGAGAGAAAACTTTCTGTATCGATCGTACAATTAATGTAATTGCTCCCCTCAAGCATCTGTTTGTGAATTCCAAGTACGAAGTTATCTCCTAAAGCATAGTCTTTTACATAAGACACAATAATACAAGATATTGACCATGTTACAATTAGTACTTTAGTAGTACAACTACATACAGTAAGCATTTTACAAGCTTGACGGGCTATCATAGTTCCAACATTTACAATAAGAAAAGTCTGTTAAGATAAAGCGATAAGTCACACACTGTGGTGAAACCGATTGCGAAATTAATATAAAAAATTGTAATATAACAGCCGTACGTGTTTGACTTTCACGAGCTATCGCACGCTGCAGTATTAAAAATAGAAATTTCTATATTTTAATCTAACTAAGCTCTCCGACTTCAAATACACAAACGTAAACTACGAATAAGTTTCTAGACATGCAACCAACACAAATTAGGAATAAAGAAGGCGTAACGTAGAGCTTTCGAATCCTTCGGAACTCTACGACGGCGTTCGGCTATGTTCGCAAAAACTTTCAGTTTATGAATCAACGGGTATCCTGAAAGTTTCAGTATCTCGGCGCGCACTTGAACTTTAAATAGAAGACCGGGGAGCGCTCTCTGTTTGAATTTCGGTAAACAAGATTCGCGCATTTCCTGACAATTTGTAATCAGTTTGTTTCCAAATTTAAGAATTTTAGTTTGATATTTTGCGAAAAAAAAGTAATGTTGAACTTTAGTGTTTAGCAGATTTTAATAGTAGGGGTAAGTACATAGGATTTTAAAAATAAATGTGTTGTTAGGTTTTATCGAAAGATATATAGTTGAAAATAATTAATTAAACAATTAATTAAAATTAATAATAATAAAGTGACGGTTTAACAGTATAAAATTGTTTCCAACTCTTTGTTTAAATAACATGGATAGATTATCAAAATTTTGAATTCTTGTCATTGGAAATACATTTACACAACCACCAGCTATTATTAAAATTACGATACAATTAGTAATGACAGAAAGTAAGCCCAATAATTTTATATCTGAGTGTTCCAATGCAAACATGTTTCTGGATGTATGATGATCTCGCGTCCAGAGCAAGTTCCAACTTCCACAGTTGTTTAACCGAAATATACATACATTCATCGCAGAGACGTAATATTTTTAATTCATTCAATTTGCGACACAAATATGCAAGTTTTTGACTATAAATAATACTGTAATTAAAAAAATGGAATAGTATTTTTTGCAAAATTCAACTTCATTGCATTTTATATTGAGTTTGACAACTTTTATTTCGCAGAAAACAATTGCACTTGTTTCAGTTTCAAAGGGTTTGGTTTCTTTATTTATGACAATGTGTTCTGATTCAGTTGTGTGGTGTAGTGTGGAATTAAATTTAATAATTCATCGCTTACCATGTTGATATTGTACAAATTACTAAATGAAAATCTGGACAAATGTGTATCTTTTAAAAAATTGGATTATTTTTTGCCAAGATGTCAAAATTTATAGATAATAACTTCTAACACAATTATGTTGCAACCCAACATTAATATGTATAGCTACTAATACAGGGATCTAAATTGTGTGATACTTCGAATGGTTCATTGTTTATTTATCTGATTACTGCAAATGAAATTGAATTTATAATAAATAAATTTAACAATACAACATCTGTAGGGTTTGATGAAATCCTAGTTCAAATACTGAAGCTAGTTACTAGTTTCATTGACATTGGTAAATTTCCAGAAACATTTAAAAAAGTTGTCCACATCTCTTCTTTCCAACTTTTCCAAAATATTTGAAAACATTCTAAAATCGCGATTGTTTAATTGTTTGTATGACAAAAGCCTTCTAACAGACTGCCAACATGGTTTTATGACTGCCAAATCAACCCAAACAGCATTGACTAACATCACAAAAACAATACGAAATAGCTTGAACAACAATATGCTGGTAGCGTGTATTAATTATGATCCAAAGCTTTTAACAGGCTTGATCACCATTACGGTGTTAGAGATCTTGCTTATGATCTCTTCATTTCTTAAAGAATTGAAAGGAATGTAAGGATGCGAAACATGTTGACAATTGCGGAAATATTTCAAGACATACCTCTGATGTGGTTTCTAATGGTATGGGAGTTCGTCAGGGATCCGTTCTGAGTCTATTGTTATTTGATACATACATAAGTAATCTACCAAACAATGTCTCTGGTTCGCTTACCTTTTATGCTGACGATACAAATATTAAGGCGACTGGTGGCTGAATACGACTGAATTGACAAGGAAATGTGGTAATAAATTTAATGTACTTTCTCAGAGTGATTGAATATCGATAGTCTTCGTTTAACACATTGTAAATTATTGGTTTATTTTTGAATAAATCTTGACTGGTGATTAGGTTGTGGTATCAACAAAATGGATGCACACTCTACAATTTAAAAAATGAGATAAATTACTTAAATAAACAGTTTTTTGATGATATTTAATGATTTTAAATAACAATCCACTTCGCTGATGAAGCAGTTGTTAGCAGTTAGTAACGAGCTCTGCTGTGCCCCAAGCTTTATTATTGCTCTCCAAACCACAACTCTTTACATTTACCTTTCAATGCTTGTGGATTCAGAGATTTGTACACAACCATAGTTGTGTGTTACCTTGCATTTACACAAAAGGGTAGCGTTAGTCTATCTTTAGAAGCATTGAAGTCAGTTGTTTTTCAGAGTTTTTTTTTCATTTTTGGATATAAACCTCCTATTTATAATATCTATAAACTCCCGAGTAAAAAATAGCGTTAGGTAGATGGAAAGCTTCCTGATTCGGCTTCATCAACAAATTTTACGTTAGGTAGATGTTGACCGGGTGGTATAGGATAAGTCACAATACAGATACAATTCAAGTACAGAAAATCATCAAGAAAAGAAAGGATTTTAAAACTTTCGGACCACCCCTTACTGACAAGAAAAGATCTGCTGCTTGCTCTGCACGATGATTCGACATGAACATAAGGACTCTTCCTTTTTAGCGTGTTATAATAGAATTTAAAGCAACCCTATTTCGACTTTGATACTCGATTTACACATTTACAGCTTTTTCATTTTTTCTAGTTCAATATCCAATAATAATAATAAAGTAATAATAATTTATTCATCCAGTTGACCGGGTGGTATAGGATAAGTCACAATACAGATACAATTCAAGTACAGAAAATCATCAAGAAAAGCAATAGATTACAGACTACTTACAAACAATTGTGATTCTAGACCTAAACAACAAAATTGTAAACAAAAGCAAAAGTAAAAGTAAAAGCAAAAGAGTGTATTAATATATTAATGGTTATTTAAATGAAAGAATTCATCCAAGTTATAAAAAACATTGGAAAGCAAAAACTTTTTCATTTCTTTTTTAAATAATTGAATACTTCGAATGTTTCTTACATATAAAGGTAAAGCGTTAAATATTTTGATCCCCATGTAGTATGGAGATCTCTCGAAAGTGGTTAATGAATGTGAAGGTGTACATAAGTGGTTTTTATATCTTGTGTGGTAAGAATGATAGTCACAATTTTTTAGAAAAGAGTTCTCATTACTTTTAACATACATGGAAATTTCTAATATATATAAATTTACAAGAGTAAGTATGTGCAATGACTGAAAGACAGGGCGGCATGACGTGAATTTAGATAGACCCGTAATGTTTCGAATAGCCAACTTTTGTACGCGCAATATTCTTCCAACAAATGACGAGGCTCCCCAAAAAATGATAGCATACGTAATTCTCGATTGAAAGTGGCTATAATAATAGGAAAAGCTACTAGCAATGTTTCTTAGCCGATATAGTGCATAGCATAAAGATGTTAATGTATTAGATAAATTGCTGATATGTGGTTCCCACTTTAAACTATTGTCTAGATACACACCTAAAACTTGATTGAATATTGTAAAACACTTCTTTGGAGCGGCTGGTGTATTTTGGACAACACTACCACGTATCTTTCCTTCACTCTTCTTAATTTCTCGTACGCTTGATTTATTCATGTAGTAAATTCTAGCAGCTGACTCAACCCTTTCACCATTTTTCAATTTCCCTAAAAACTCAATTTTTTTAGATAACATTAAAACTATTCTTCGTCTTTTCGTCAACCCCACTACCAGAATAAGATATTGTAAACAATAGCGCAATGAATAAAGTAAATCTCTAGCTTAGATAAAATATTTGAACTAGAGGGGTTCATACAAGTTCAAACATGCACTCTATTAGTGCGCTATTTACCTAAAAACTAATTACCATCGTAACACGTCAGCCGTTACTGAGCCGAATGCAACGCGAGTAGTTTAGGCAGTAACTCCCCCGTTATTGCTTTCCTTATCAGCATTTAATATCGAACTTTTGTTTGAAACACTTTTCAATCCTATTTTTAATTTAAACCGCAGCGATTCTTTTAGAACATAATTTATAAATTCCGCTATATTAACTACTGTTTATGAAACTGATGATATACTCTCGCTAGCTCTATGTATTCATGTCAATTTAAACCATTTCCAGTCGAATTCAGATACTCATCAATATCCCACTCACAGGCTTATGCAGTTACATTGTGACTTGGTTAAAAATAACTTTTATAATTCACATATACAACGCTCAACTGAAAATCCAATTATAAAACATACCCGATATAGCTTACATATAACCACAAACTTTGGCACCGCATATGACCATACTGTAGATATTACTCGATCATCGCAAGTTAAGAATGAGCGGACATTAAATTAGCTTACACGATCACCGGTAAAAAGTATAACACATATGTATGTATGTATGTATGTATGGTCATATAACGCAAAATTTATATCTCATCTCGCTTGTGCTGTTAAATTTTCTAAACAACACTGTATCAATATTCATGCAGAAAAATCGACTGCTTTCGTGTTCGTTTTTTAAGTTTTATTATCGTTTTTATAATGACAGCGTTGTTGTTGAAGAACTTCATAAATAGTAAAAACAGTTCCAATATCAATGCCGTTTTGAAATTCTGTAAACATCAATTCATTTAAAGAAGCGATAACTCAGATTGAGATTGACCCTCTAAGACTCTCACGTAAACTCACACTAAGGTATATCTCGTAGCATCAAACTTATTTACGCTCAAAGTTTTTAGTTTTGAAGTTTTTCTGTCAAATCTATAAATCATCTCCAGCAACAATGCGAGCCAAAAATTTGTCACATTATCGACTTATAAAGAACGATGCAGCTTCCATTCGTTTTTCTTCTTTATATGATGCGAAAATTCAAGCAACCCATCTTTCAATAGCCTCTCGGAAGCCTCAACTCACAATTTTACTAGAAACAATTGCCAAAATTTCAGAATATTGGCTATCGACGGAGGTCTGCCAACTATTAAACTTAATGCATAAGTACGTCGGTCTTAGGTCGTTAGTATGTCATTATCGTGTCATTATGACATCAATACAATGTTATTAAAATGTCATTATTGTTGTTATCCGGTAATCGTTATAAGTTTATATTATTATTATTAAGCAATTTTGTAATGTAATACTTAATTAACTTTAGGAAAGAATTAATCAAGTTTATATATTAAGTGCACCATTATTCCACATGTGACAGCTAATATATTGTCTGCAAATCGTCTTTCTCTGGATTATAGCTAGTGAGGTGCAAGACTTTATACTTCTATACTAATCATATGGCACATATCGGTTTAGTAGCAACAAATACCAAAATTAATATGTGCAAACCCTGTTTAATCTCTTCCCAGAGGGAATTAGCATAGAAATTGCGGTCACAGCATCTAGGATCTAGGATCTATTAATTCCCAGAATAAGTTATTGATGTGTATCGTAAGCTATTAACGCTATATAACTCAAAATCTATTCATTCTAGCTCTATATGAAGCGATACAGTAGAACGAACACAAACTATTGTATCGGTGTGTACAATATCAATATCATCATCACAATCCTTCCTGTAGGACAATAATTATTTGTTGTTAAAGCAAGTTCCGGCAATTTTTGGTGTCAATAGATTCTCCTTCGAATTCATGAATCTCTGATTGGAATAATCCAATTCCTAGTATTATAAATTGTTATAGTAGTAGTAAGTAATTACTTACCTAGGGATAGATAGGATAGTAAACTGACACGTTATATTAAGAATTTCCTGTTAATTAACAGTGATGACCTTCATCCTTAATAATTAAATTAATTACACATACATATCTTGCATGTGCTCATATTATAATGGATATGCAACGTTATTAAATCGAACATATTTAGAACCAATTAATTAAAATATTGGTCGTATATTGAGCTATATACATGATTGAATTAATTATTTAAAACGTTCTGGTTGATAAATTAGACGAGTGGTACTGCGCAGACACATCTTATTAATTCATAATTTACTTGAAATGTCAACAGAGACTGCTAAATGTATGAAAATTGTAACGAAAACGCCAACTTTAGTTTGAAGAGGGTATACATATATCCCGGATGTACAGATGAATAATGTTACGTCCTGGTAGATGTCTCGGCTCATCCAATTTTTTTACGCAAGGGATTCCTAAGAATTTTTTCAACGAAACAAAAAAATTGCTCCAGTTGCTAACTGCAAATCTGAACACATTTTTTTTTTCATTTTGCGGTATGAAGTTATGCATTTTTTATAGCTTGTAGTATCGTAAATGTATCCGTAAATTAGTTCGTCAAATTTTTGTAGAGAACACTAATCAAGAATACAAAGCGGGTTGTCTCTAATAATTATTGTATAGAAAATAAAAAATACATTATACTGCATTGCATTATTAAACGTGCTTGGTTATCGGAGTCTGATGAACAATATATGTACATATGTCTAATACAATGGTAATCCTATATACGAGGGAGCGTTTTTATATTCGCGGAATGAGCGGGTTGTAGCGAGGTGATTAGGCGCATTGGGGGGCGTGGCCTGTGCAGCGACTCATAATTAGTATAAATACGAAGTTTCATTGTTTGTAGACAGTTAGTCTTTGAGCTATCAGCAACCAAGTAACATAATCAGGAGTGAAAAGTAAAATATGGAAAAAATCGAATATCGTGCCGTTATAAAGTTCCTTACCAGGCAAGGGAAAATCAGTCGCGACCATAATGAATGAGATGTAATTGGTTTACGGCGACTCTTGTCCAAGAAAAACCATGGTGTACAAGTGGCATAGTTTATTTAAACAAGGAAGGGAATCCCTTGAAGACGACCCGAGGCCGGGCAGGAGCATTGAGGTGACCACGCCAGCACTTATTCAAAATTTGAAAAAATTGTACTCGAAGATGGTCGACTAAAGAAGAAACAACTCGCAGAAATGGTTGGAGTATCCGATACAACAATTTTCAAAATCCTACACGATCATCTCGGCATGTCTAAGGTCAGCGCAAAGATGGGTGCCGAGAATGCTCACGCCGCCGCAAAAACAACAGCGCGTAGAGTGTTCGCGTGCATTTTTGGATCTCTGTAATGAAGACAAGCATGGTGTATTGAGTCGAATTGTTACTGGAGACGAAACTTGGGTTCATCATTATGAACCTGAGTCCAAACAAGACTCCATGCAGTGGCATAAAAAGGGCACAGCACCTCCCAAGTAATTTAAAAGTGTCACAATCAGCTGGGAAACTCATGGCAACGGTATTTTGGGACTCGGAAGGAATATTGATGATTGATTATAAAGATAAAGGTGTTTCTATAACCGGAGAATATTACGCTTCAATATCAGAGCGACTAAAAGAAGCCATTAAAGAGAAAAGACGGGGAAAATTGACGAAAGGTGTGCTGCCTTTGCACGACAACGCGCTCGTCCACAAGAGCCGCGTTGCGTTAGCTGCCCTGCATAAGGTGATTTTCGAAATTATTCAGTTTCAGTTTGAAACAGCCTAACAAGCAAGCAGGCCTCGCCGCTTCGTTAACGTTAAATGATTTGGATGATAAAATAAATTTGTTTCAGAATTCCTCGAAGTTTTAGAGTTTAAAGTCAAATGTGATCTGAAAACAGAGACTTTCTATCCGCTAGTGATAATAATCAAAAACATGTCTGAAATACTCAATAACTAATATGTCGTATATGTACAGAGTGCGGCAGGAAAACTTCCTTAAAAAGTGTAGGAGATATCAGGAGATATCCTGCTCAAACTTGACGTCCCTCACATCCATTTCTTCAAATATTGGTAAACAAAATTCGACAGTAATGTGGACATAACTGTCTAGCCGTTTTCTTCGAAAAACCATAATTCAATGATTCCTATTCTGAACAAGTATGCCAAACAGTCACTCGTTCTGTATGCAGGGGTTGGCCATGAAGTTCTTTGGGATTGTGCCACTCCAGATAAACATGAACTTCATCGCTGGAGAACACAATGGTTTTTTCTGTCAGACTTTAAGGATTTGGCATTCATTTTGGTAGATTTTCACCGGTGCCAATTTGTAACAGGATGACATTGGAGTTCTATATGAAGAATTTGTTCACAGAATACTAAGAACAGCTGCATATTAAGGCGCAGATCACCTACGAGATCGCAAAATTGACTGCCCAACTTGCTCGATGTTTTCAGTTGTCCTGATGGTTCTTGGACTTTGCAGCAAACGCATGCTCCACCCTCACCTCATATGATTTCAGGTTACTAAGTCTGCATGAATTAGCATAATTGTCACTTGACGGGGACAATTTCGAATAGGGAAGCTTACCTACCGCACCCTGTATATAATATTTTGTAATTTTATATTTAACATTATCATACTATTTAACAAACAATACATTCAACGCCCACAAACTTTAAATGTATGGGCTTAATCATATATTTCCTCTCGATTACACACAGTAGTTTTGATAATATATAAATCAAAAGTAAAAAACTACATAGAAGGCGAGCTACATTGAATAACGAAGCGCGGTGCTCAGATTTAATACCCTAAATTTCTTATTGTACAGTCATATGTGTCACCGCAACAAATATTATAGAATGTGTATTGATGTCGGGCTGGAGAATTTGCTCCAGTGTATGGAAACTATGATTGTTTGGGGTGTTGCTTTTTTTCGTTTGCTTTTTTTTTCGAAATGCAGCCGAATAAGTCTAGTAGGAAGAATTTAATGACGTATAACTCGACTACAGTTCCCTATGATAATAAGAGAGGAACAACTAGAACAACGAACTGAGGCTATCCTTTTTTAGTTAAGCACGTGTCCTCTGAAATTTATTAACCTTATTTCCAAATAAATTCGACGTCTCTATAGCTTTTGTATTGCTGATATTTTATATCGAAAATGTGAAACTGAATAGAAGTCGAGGTTTTCAAGCTGGCAAACTCAAACTGCAAATTGAAGCCGAACCATTAATCAGGTATTTTTTTATATTGAGTTATAATGCTCAACCATAGATATTTTTTCCGGTGTAATATAAAAGGGTAAGGTTATAAAGGAAGGGAAAACTGTTGCACCATACTAGAGTAACAATATACATAAATAGACAAATTAGGATTCGCGGGCACAACACACAAAATACACGAACAAATTACGTAGCTTGTAATAACTTGCTAGATTTCTACGTCGATATATGAGGGATGTTAATCAAATTTTGAAAGTACGAGGTTCGGTTTCGCTCGTGGCATTTCTAGGTTATAAATAATTGCCCCTACGTATCTAGCTATAAAGCCTCACTATGAAAGACCATTCTTTATGATTAATGAAACTTGTAATGTTAATGTGGACACTGAAGATCATTTGATATAGGAAGCAAGGCGGATGATAAACGAGATGTGTTATTACTGAACATGAGTACCGAGTACAAATTATCTTTATTCCCTAGCCGGCATTAGGCAGCACCACAAAATATAATTTATTGTATGTACTCCGTTTTATCATTCATGTAATAATCTTAAGTTAGTATATATTAAGTAGAAAATGAAGTTGTCATAATACCTATATACCTACATATATACAATATAAAGCCAATTCTTTCAGAACCTGCAAAATTTAAAAAATGAAAACAGGAAAATTCAAAATCTGCATAATGCAAAGTAAGCAAATATTTTACTCGTCGGAATACTCATGCATAAACGCATGCACCTTTGTCTTTCCCCCATTTACTACACTTTGTCCCCGTTCGGTCTCTTAGTTTGGCTCCGTTAGAAACAAACCTTAGGTCAACAGCTTTTGTATATATTATCCCATTCCATT
>CM043022.1:26621169-26639026 GCA_023690525.1 Holotrichia oblita
GCTCAGCTTTTGAGAAAAATAGGAGGATTTGGCTTGCACCTTCTCTGTTGAAAACCATTTGAAAACCGTTGATGCAGAAAACGTAAATGGCCGTTCCATACCTGGTCTTATACTCAAGCCAGACCAATTCCTCTTGAAACTCTCATTGTAATATGAAGGCGATAATAAAATATTTATTTTTGCCGTATAACTCATATCTTATGCTATTATTATATAAGCAGTAATAGAAAAACTTTTAAACAATTTTAAACCCATTTTATTACTGAAAAGGATTCCATTAGTCTAATATCTTCATATTATATTGAACTTATATACGGTCACAAATTATTAGGTGATGTAACTCAATATCTTGGATACACTGGCGATGACAATCAGGAAACCCTTTCGTTTCCAGGAGGTGAGCAAATTAGTATTAATTAGTCCGTGCATTTTAATTAATGCAGAGGAAACTTTAGGCAGTAAATTACATCATTTATTTACAATAATTATTTGCTAATGTTCGTCTTTTCTACAGTATAGAATTGTAGTTAATTATTTCGGATACAAACAAACCAATTCAATGTTTCAATTTGGATAAAAAGGAAATGGATAATGAAGTAATTAATAAAAGCTAGTAAAATGTTGTAATTTCAAATATTGCGATATAACCGTAAGAAACGCTTCATCAAAAGTAAGTATTTACAATTCAGCGAGTTTATAGAAATATGTGGGGAAACCACGGTAATGAAATATAGAGCAAATTAATTTCTGTAAAGTGACTCAGAGAGAATTCAGGCAAAAATTATAAATTGAAACTTTACATCTCGTGGTCAATGAGCTAACGCAATTTTCAAACACTCGTTAACCTAATTAGAGTTATTATGGTTGCTCAGCAAATTAAGCAAATAAAAACAAAGATATCGACTTTAAAGTTTACGTTTATAAAAATTTTGCAATATAATGCAGACTACACATTCTACTTAGTATACAGTGTTGTTCAAATACAATGAAATATTGAAGATTGCTCGGTCAAAATTCTCATACAAAATATAATTATGTATTACCTAAAATTGTAGATTTCTTAGATGTAGATCAAAAATTTAACCAAAACTCTAACACAACTAATAAAGTAATTATCCAATTGGGACAGCATAAAACTCTCCATTAAAATATGTTGATATCAGAATGCTACATCGTCCAGTATCTCCAATGTAGCGGAGGAATCTAATTTAATAAATTTTACGTCATTAAATACAGTGCGTAGAAAAGTTGGTCGATAAATCATAATGGAATCACAGAAAATGTAAGGCGAAGGATGCACTGAGCCGACTAAAGCGACCAAATGGAGATGGCAAGAATTACTCGCACTACAGCAATTCCTACATACATTCAATATTGTCATTCCCACTGCCGTCACCACAATAAGTACGTTCATCCCTGAAAGCATTCCTTTTGATGGTAAATGCTTATCATGGAATGGCTTAAGGTTGTGCGAACAAATTAATATTAAACGACTACACAAATATTCAATACATTTAAAACATTGTTCAAACGTTGTCGAATAATAATTGATGTCTTCTGTTGCCTTATTTATGGTTATGTTGAATGAATTTATTGATAGAAAAACTAAAGACACTAGAAACTCAAATGAATGTCCCATGCTTACTTCATCCCGTTAACAACAAACGTGTGCTTTGTCGATATAAAAATGCGATTTATATACTATTTTCGAAATTTTTCCTTAAAGTTTGAAAAATTAAATAATGATATAGTAATACAGTAATGAAGAAAATGGGACCAAAGGCGCAAATTAAACAAATAATGTCAAAAGTGATTTAACCTTGTCAAAAACTGAAAAATAAGTGGCTTCTAATTCAGGATTTGGTCGCTAGAGTCAAAAGAGATAGGTTTGAAAATTAGAAATATTTTAAGTGCACAAGTGCAAAAAATATAGGGGATGGGGGTTGTTTCAGGAAAACAAGAACTATGATAGGCAAACTATTGTCGCTGTCTTTTAGTACTCATAAAACCTTTATATTTGTCTTATTTTTTTTATATGTCTTATAGTTTTGGAGATATTAAAGCAAATAGCAGAAGGTAGCGTTGGCTCTTGGTCGCCCCCACCCCCGAAAACGAGCGATTTAGCATCTATGGAAGATACCGTTGTTCTTACACTGCATCAGTCTACAAACCTATTTATTTAAATCGGTCACCACGACTTGCTTGTGTTTTCCTTGTAGTTGCTGACATAACCATGAAAATGAAAGAAGTAAACAAAGTCAAAAAACAAAAGAATAAGACGCAAAAAAAAATCCAAGATGCAATGAAAAATCAAATGAATATCATTCTATGAAAGAAAAACAACGCACGTTAGAAGTTCGATCCGCAGAAACACATACGAATTTTTTGTAAAAAAAGAAAACATTAAATCTAATCTAATGGACCACATCAAACGTTAGAAATTTAAAACGATCAGAAAACGATACTAAAAATACACCTGGAAAAATAACAAACCTAACACAATCAGAAGACAATACTTAAGCAATACACAGGCTAAATTAAGCTAGATTGAATAAATAAAACAACAAGCGTTAGAAAGCAAAGTATAACGAAACAGATTCATTCACGTGATGTTCAGTGTCAGAATTGGTAATCGAGAATTGACTATACATTATGCATGTCTTATGCTTTATCTAATTATATTATTTTTTAAAGCGTGTTTGCAGTATGTTAAACGAGGTATCTTTTGAAGTAGACTCACTAGTGGTGTGGGTCGCGGTTTTCAATATTAATCACAACAACTCTCGATATTTATACGTGTTTCTTTCTGAGTTTCCGCCATTCTATTCTCTTTTAACATAGGTATTTCTATGAATAAATTTAATGTGAAATGTCAAGTTTCAATTCTGTCTCTTGAATCTCTTCTCGCTATAAATTCATAGATAAAATAGGAGCTAAATTTTAATTTAAAATAATAATACGTTAAATTTGTGTTATATTAGTAAAAAACTCAAACAATAAAAGTAGGATACGTAGGACTGGTAAAAACAATGAATTTTACTTCAAAAATGCTATTTGTAGATTTTAGGCTGATACCTACAAAAAGTGCAATGTCGAAGATGTCGTTCTCAACATCGAAACATCGAAACCTGCTTAGTGGTTGCGTGGGATTGAGTCGTGTATTTCTGTATCATCTTCTGTATTTTGGGTCACACAGTTCACATTCGTTTGTGTTATCTGTTTATCCTTTATTTAACGGAAGAGCGTTACTCAATTGATGTGAACAACATTACCACACAGTTTAGACGTAGAATTTCTCCCCTGATTACATCTAGCCCTTTTTCAAAAAATATTTACATATAAACTTTTTATAAGTTTCCTATAGCTCTCCGCAAGTAGCTAGTTCGCTTACAGCCCGCCTGTTAATTGTTTATAAGCTCCTTGGTTCTTCAGAACTATTTTGCACAATACACTTGAAGTGTCCATGTAATTCTCCGGCTGCATTTCTGTAGTATGTACTACGCTATATAATTATATTTTTACTTTCGTCTCTACGTGTCTCATTTCCGCCTTAATTGGCATTGTGTACGGATTATTATGTAAAACTAAGCTTGCTATTATTATTATTTATGTCATAGGACTAGTTAGGATATTGACTTGTAAAGTTTGCAACTGCTTCACGATTACTAAGTCAATTGTTGTCAAAGTTACACCAGAATTTTGCCGAGGTTGATGCTTTAATTTCTTTTCTAAGCATCTGACAACAATCTCAAACAATTTGCTCCTTTTTCTCCTTCTTAAGCCATAAGTCATTTCTTCCGTTTCAAGTTCCTTCTCAAATAGATTTGATGATGCGTTATTTCATAACAATAGGTCATGACGAGAGAGTTTATCTGTCTTTAAATGTTGTTCAAATTTATGAAACGAACTGTATAAACAACCACATGATTAAAATAGAACTGTCCATTGACTCGATCATTGATTATAAGAGTGTGGCCGTGAGGAAGTATTAATTTTTGTAAAATGTTCTTAGACTTTTTGAATTTCTTGATAACAATGAGCAGCAATTCCCCCTCCCATACCCAATTCATTTACCACTTTAACAATCGTTTTTAATAACTACAAACGCTCTTATGAACAATAACACTATAATAGAAATAATATACAAACATTTCTTACATAGAAATCTTAATAAACAAAATCATGTCATATTTTAAAGTTAATCCGAAAAATCCTCACCATCACCCTGAGTAACTTGTTTCCTAAAAACTAAGAGTAATTACTAAAAAGTATTTTTAGAAATACGGACAGTTAGTTGTTCTGTCAATACACACTTTGTAACTGATATATTGAAGTGTTTCCTAATAAACTTTTATGTAGTTATTGGTGGAACTCCTGACAAAGTAATAAATATATTACGAAATATTCGGTGGATAAAAATTGAGTTTTTTATTGGAATAGACCGGTAATCGATAAGTTTCATATATTAGCGGGCAAAAGTTTATCTTTGAATATTATATCACCGGGATGTTTGCCTTAGTGAGAGTATCTTATTTATAACAGACAGGGAGAGAAAACTTTCTGTATCGATCATTTTAATTAGTAATATTGCTCCCCTCAAGCATCTGTTTGTGAATTCCAAGTACGAAGTTATCTCCTAAAAGCATAGTTTTTTACATGGCATACAATAATGCAAGATATTGGCCATGTTACAATTAGTACTTTAGTAGTACAACTACATACAGTAAGCATTTTACAAGCTTGACGGCTATCATAGTTCCAACATTTACAATAAGAAAAGTCTGTTAAGATAAAGCGATAAGTCACACACCGTGTGAAACCGATTGCGAAATTAATATAAAATTGTAATATAACAGCCGTACGAGTTTGACTTTCACGAGCTATCGCACGCTGCAGTATTAAAAATAGAAATTTCTATATTTTAATCTAACTAAGCTCTCCGACTTCAAATACACAAACTTAAACTACGAATAAGTTTCTAGGACATGCGACCAACACAAATTAGGAATAAAGAAGGCGTAACGTAGAGCTTTCGAATCCTTCGGAACTCTACGACGGCGTTCGGCTATGTTCGCAAAAACTTTCAGTTTATGAATCAACGGGTATCCTGAAAGTTTCAGTATCTCGGCGCGCACTTGAACTTTAAATAGAAGACCGGGGAGCGCTCTCTGTTTGAATTTCGGTAAACAGGATTGTACGCATTTCCTGACAATTTGTAATCAGTTTTGTTTCCAAATTTAAGAATTTTAGTTTGATATTTTGCGAAAAAAGTAATGTTGAACTTTAGTGTTTAGCAGATTTTAATAGTAGGGGTAAGTACATAGGATTTTAAAAATAAATGTGTTGTTAGGTTTTATCGAAAGATATATAGTTGAAAATAATTAATTAAACAATTAATTAAAATTAATAATAATAAAGTGACGGTTTAACAGTATAAAATTGTTTCCAACTCTTTGTTTAAATAACATGGATAGATTATCAAAATTTTGAATTCCTTTCTTGTCATTGGAAATACATTTACACAACCACCAGCTATTATTAAAATTACGATACAATTAGTAATGACAGAAAGTAAGTCCAATAATTTTATATCTGACTGTTCCAATGCAAACATGATTTGTTTCTGGATGTATGATGATCTCGCGTCCAGAGCTCGTCAAGTTCCAACTTCCACAGTTGTTTAACCGAAATGTACATACATTCATCGCAGAGACATAATATTTTTAATTCATTCAATTTCCGACACAAATATGCAAGTTTTTGACTATAAATAATACTGTAATTAAAAAAATGGAATAGTATTTTTTGCAAAATTCAACTTCATTGCATTTTATATTGAGTTTGACAACTTTTATTTCGCAGAAAACAATTGCACTGGTTTCAGTTTCAAAGGGTTTGGTTTCTTTATTTATGACAATGTGTTCTGATTCAGTTGTGTGGTGTAGTGTGGAATTAAATTTAATAATTCATCGCTTACCATGTTGATATTGTACAAATTACTAAATGAAAATCTGGACAAATGTGTATCTTTTAAAAAATTGGATTATTTTTTGCCAAGATGTCAAAATTTATAGATAATAACTTCTAACACAATTATGTTGCAACCCAACATTAATATGTATAGCTACTAATACAGGGATCTAAATTGTGTGATACTTCGAATGGTTCATTGTTTATTTATCTGATTACTGCAAATGAAATTGAATTTATAATAAATAAATTTAACAATACAACATCTGTAGGGTTTGATGAAATCCTAGTTCAAATACTGAAGCTAGTTACTAGCTTCATTGACATTGGTAAATTTCCAGAAACATTTAAAAAAGTTGTCCACATCTCTTCTTTCAACTTTTCTAAAATATTTGAAAACATTCTAAAATCGCGATTGTTTAATTGTTTGTATGACAACAGCCTTCTAACAGACTGCCAACATGGTTTTATGACTGCCAAATCAACCCAAACAGCATTGACTAACATCACTAAAACAATACGAAATAGCTTGAACAACAATATGCTGGTAGCGTGTATTAATTATGATCCAAAGCTTTTAACAGGCTTGATCACCATTACGGTGTTAGAGATCTTGCTTATGATCTCTTCATTTCTTAAAGAATTGAAAGGAATGTAAGGATGCGAAACATGTTGACAATTGCGGAAATATTTCAAGATATACCTCTGATGCGGTTTCTAACGGTATGGGAGTTCGTCAGGGATCCGTTCTGAGTCTATTGTTATTTGATACATACATAAGTAATCTACCAAACAATGTCTCTGGTTCGCTTACCTTTTATGCTGACGATACAAATATTAGGGCGACTGGTGGCTGAATACGACTGAATTGAAAAGGAAATGTGGTAATAAATTTAATGTATTTTCTCAGAGTGATTGAATATCGATAGTCTTCGTTTAACACATTGTAAATTATTGGTTTATTTTTGAATAAATCTTGACTGGTGATTAGGTTGTGGTATCAACAAAATGGATGCACACTCTATAATTTAAAAAAATGAGATAAATTACTTAAATAAACAGTTTGTTGATGATATTTAATGATTTTAAATAACAATCCACTTCGCTGATGAAGCAGTTGTTAGCAGTTAGTAACGAGCTCTGCTGTGCCCCAAGCTTTATTATTGCTCTCCAAACCACAACTCTTTACATTTACCTTTCAATGCTTATGGATTCAGAGATTTGTACACAACCATAGTTGTGTGTTCCCTTGCATTTACACAAAAGGGTAGCGTTAGTCTATCTTTAGAAGCATTGAAGTCAGTTGGAGTTTTTTTTTTCATTTTTGGATATAAACCTCCTATTTATAATATCTATAAACTCCCGAGTAAAAAACAGCAGTAGCTTCCTGATTCGGCTTCATCAACAAATTTTACGTTAGGTAGATGCAAAGGATTTTTAAAACTTTCGGACCACCCCTTACTGACAAGAAAAGATCTGCTGCTTGCTCTGCACGATGATTCGACATGAACATAAGGACTCTTCCTTTTTAGCGTGTTATAATAGAATTTAAAGCAACCCTATTTCGACTTTGATACTCGATTTACACATTTACAGCTTTTTCATTTTTTTCTAGTTTAATATCCAATATTGTAAAACACTTCTTTAGAGCGGCTGGTGTATTTTGAACAACACTACCACGTATCTTTCCTTCACTCTTCTTAATTTCTCGTACGCTTGATTTATTCATGTAGTAAATTCTAGCAGCTGACTCAACCCTTTCACCATTTTTCAATTTCCCTAAAAACTCAATTTTTTTAGATAACATTAAAACTATTCTTCGTCTTTTCGTCAACCCCACTACCAGAATAAGATATTGTAAACAATAGCGCAATGAATAAAGTAAATCTCTAGCTTAGATAAAATATTTGAACTAGAGAGGTTCATACAAGTTCAAACATGCACTCTATTAGTGCGCTATTTACCTAAAAACTAATTACCAGCGTAACACGTCAGCCGTTACTGAGCCGAATGCAACGCGAGTAGTTTAGGCAGTAACTCCCCCGTTATTGCTTTCCTTATCAGTATTTAATATCGAACTTTTGTTTGAAACACTTTTCAATCCTATTTTTAATTTAAACCGCAGCGATTCTTTTAGAACATAATTTATAAATTCCGCTATATTAACTACTGTTTATGAAACTGATGACATACTCGCTAGCTCTATGTATTCATGTCAATTTAAACCATTTCCAGTCGAATTCAGATACTCATCAATATCCCACTCACAGGCTTATGCAGTTACATTGTGACTTGGTTAAAAATAACTTTTATAATTCACATATACAACGCTCAACTGAAAATCCAATTATAAAACATACCCGATATAGCTTACATATAACCACAAACTTTGGCACCGCATATGACCATACTGTAGATATTACTCGATCATCGCAAGTTAAGAATGAGCGGACATTAAATTAGCTTACACGATCACCGGTAAAAAGTATAACACATATGTATGTGTGTAGGTCATATAACGCATAATTTATATGTTATCTCTCTTGTGCTGTTAAGTTTTCTAAACAACAATGTATCAATATTAATGCTCAAAAATCTACTGCTTTCGTGTTTGGGAAAATAACTGACACCAACATATATGTACATGCCAAACAAGAATTTATAATATCACCAAATCTATAGAATACTCCACCATATTCATAAATAGTAAAACACTAAACACTCAACTGCTTAATCGTGTTAGTTTTTTAAGTTTTATTATCGTTTTGATAATGACAGCGTTGTTGTTGAAACGCGTTGAAGTTAAAACTGGTTTGGTGTTTAGTGGATTGAAGTGTTTAGTGTTCTATTTCTGTACCAAGAGATCAGAGAACAGTTCCAATATGAATGCTGTTTTGGAATTCTGTAAACATTAATTCATTTAAAGAAGCGATAACTCAGATTGAGATTGACCCTCTAAGACTCTCACGTACGTCAACCTCTCTAATTGTTTCATAGACCCCCAAAGGGGTGGTGTCAGCGGAACTAAGCCATTAGAGCACCCACTCAAGCAGCGTCTAAGTGTCAAACAAAGAGAGAGGATCTGACGAAGGTAAGAGCTGTAGAGATACAACTCACACTAAGGTATATCTCGTAGCATCAAACTTATTTACGCTCAAAGTTTTTAGTTTTGAAGTTTTCTGTCAAATCTATAAATCATCTCCAGCAACAATGCGAGCCAAAAATTTGTCACATTATCGACTTATAAAGAACGATGCAGCTTCCATTCGTTTTTCTTCTTTATATGATGCGAAAATTCAAGCAACCCATCTTTCAATAGCCTCTCGGAAGCCTCAACTCACAATTTTACTAGAAACAATTGCCAAAATTTCAGAATATTGGCTATCGACGGAGGTCTGCCAACTATTAAACTTAATGCATAAGTACGTCGGTCTTAGGTCGTTAGTATGTCATTATCGTGTCATTATGACATCAATACAATGTTATTAAAATGTCATTATTGTTGTTATCCGGTAATCGTTATAAGTTATATTATTATTATTAAGCAATTTTGTAATGTAATACTTAATTAACTTTAGGAAAGAATTAATCAAGTTTATATATTAAGTGCACCATTATTCCACATGTGACAGCTAATATATTGTCTGCAAATCGTCTTTCTCTGGATTATAGCTAGTGAGGTGCAAGACTTTATACTTCTATACTAATCATATGGCACATATCGGTTTAGTAGCAACAAATACCAAAATTAATATGTGCAACCCTGTTTAATCTCTTCCCAGAGGGAATTAGCATAGAAATTGCGGTCACAGCATCTAGGATCTAGGATCTATTAATTCCCAGAATAAGTTATTGATGTGTATCGTAAGCTATTAACGCTATATAACTCAAAATCTATTCATTCTAGCTCTATATGAAGCGATACAGTAGAACGAACACAAACTATTGTATCGGTGTGTACAATATCAATATCATCATCACAATCCTTCCTGTAGGACAATAATTATTTGTTGTTAAAGCAAGTTCCGGCAATTTTTGGTGTCAATAGATTCTCCCTTCGAATTCATGAATCTCTGATTGGAATAATCCAATTCCTAGTATTATAAATTGTTATAGTAGTAGTAAGTAATTACTTACCTAGGGATAGGATAGGATAGTAAACTGACACGTTATATTAAGAATTTCCTGTTAATTAACAGTGATGACCTTCATCCTTAATAATTAAATTAATTACACATACATATCTTGCATGTGCTCATATTATAATGGATATGCAACGTTATTAAATCGAACATATTTAGAACCAATTAATTAAAATATTGGTCGTATATTGAGCTATATACATGATTGAATTAATTATTTAAAACGTTCTGGTTGATAAATTAGACGAGTGGTACTGCGCAGACACATCTTATTAATTCATAATTTACTTGAAATGTCAACAGAGACTGCTAAATGTATGAAAATTGTAACGAAAACGCCAACTTTAGTTTGAAGAGGGTATACATATATCCCGGATGTACAGATGAATAATGTTACGTCCTGGTAGATGTCTCGGCTCATCCAATTTTTTTACGCAAGGGATTCCTAAGAATTTTTTCAACGAAACAAAAAAATTGCTCCAGTTGCTAACTGCAAATCTGAACACATTTTTTTTCATTTTGCGGTATGAAGTTATGCATTTTTTATAGCTTGTAGTATCGTAAATGTATCCGTAAATTAGTTCGTCAAATTTTTATGTAGAGAACACTAATCAAGAATACAAAGCGGGTTGTCTCTAATAATTATTGTATAGAAAATAAAAAATACATTATACTGCATTGCATTATTAAACGTGCTTGGTTATCGGAGTCTGATGAACAATATATGTACATATGTCTAATACAATGGTAATCCTATATACGAGGGAGCGTTTTTATATTCGCGGAATGAGCGGGTTGTAGCGAGGTGATTAGGCGCATTGGGGGCGTGGCCTGTGCAGCGACTCATAATTAGTATAAATACGAAGTTTCATTGTTTGTAGACAGTTAGTCTTTGAGCTATCAGCAACCAAGTAACATAATCAGGAGTGAAAAGTAAAATATGGAAAAAATCGAATATCGTGCCGTTATAAAGTTCCTTACCAGGCAAGGAAAATCAGTCGCGACCATAATGAATGAGATGTAATTGGTTTACGGCGACTCTTGTCCAAGAAAAACCATGGTGTACAAGTGGCATAGTTTATTTAAACAAGGAAGGGAATCCCTTGAAGACGACCCGAGGCCGGGCAGGAGCATTGAGGTGACCACGCCAGCACTTATTCAAAAATTTGAAAAAATTGTACTCGAAGATGGTCGACTAAAGAAGAAACAACTCGCAGAAATGGTTGGAGTATCCGATACAACAATTTTCAAAATCCTACACGATCATCTCGGCATGTCTAAGGTCAGCGCAAGATGGGTGCCGAGAATGCTCACGCCGCCGCAAAAACAACAGCGCGTAGAGTGTTCGCGTGCATTTTTGGATCTCTGTAATGAAGACAAGCATGGTGTATTGAGTCGAATTGTTACTGGAGACGAAACTTGGGTTCATCATTATGAACCTGAGTCCAAACAAGACTCCATGCAGTGGCATAAAAAGGGCACAGCACCTCCCAAGTAATTTAAAGTGTCACAATCAGCTGGGAAACTCATGGCAACGGTATTTTGGGACTCGGAAGGAATATTGATGATTGATTATAAAGATAAAGGTGTTTCTATAACCGGAGAATATTACGCTTCAATATCAGAGCGACTAAAAGAAGCCATTAAAGAGAAAAGACGGGGAAAATTGACGAAAGGTGTGCTGCCTTTGCACGACAACGCGCTCGTCCACAAGAGCCGCGTTGCGTTAGCTGCCCTGCATAAGGTGGGCTTCGAAATTATTCAGTTTCAGTTTGTAAACAGCCTAACAAGCAAGCAGGCCTCGCCGCTTCGTTAACGTTAAATGATTTGGATGATAAAATAAATTTGTTTCAGAATTCCTCGAAGTTTTAGAGTTTAAAGTCAAATGTGATCTGAAAACAGAGACTTTCTATCCGCTAGTGATAATAATCAAAAACATGTCTGAAATACTCAATAACTAATATGTCGTATATGTACAGAGTGCGGCAGGAAAACTTCCTTAAAAAGTGTAGGAGATATCAGGGGGAGATATCCTGCTCAAACTTGACGTCCCTCACATCCATTTCTTCAAATATTGGTAAACAAAATTCGACAGTAATGTGGACATAACTGTCTAGCCGTTTTCTTCGAAAAACCATAATTCAATGATTCCTATTCTGAACAAGTATGCCAAACAGTCACTCGTTCTGTATGCAGGGGTTGGCCATGAAGTTCTTTGGGATTCGTGCCACTCCAGATAAACATGAACTTCATCGCTGGAGAACACAATGGTTTTTTCTGTCAGACTTTAAGGATTTGGCATTCATTTTGGTAGATTTTCACCGGTGCCAATTTGTACGGATGACATTGGAGTTCTATATGAAGAATTTGTTCACAGAATACTAAGAACAGCTGCATATTAAGGCGCAGATCACCTACGAGATCGCAAAATTGACTGCCCAACTTGCTCGATGTTTTCAGTTGTCCTGATGGTTCTTGGACTTGCAGCAAACGCATGCTCCACCCTCACCTACAGCATGATCGTTACTAAGTCTGCATGAATTAGCATAATTGTCACTTGACGGGGACAATTTCGAATAGGGAAGCTACCTACCGCACCCTGTATATAATATTTTGTAATTTTATATTTAACATTATCATACTATTTAACAAACAATACATTCAACGCCCACAAACTTTAAATGTATGGGCTTAATCATATATTTCCTCTCGATTACACACAGTAGTTTTGATAATATATAAATCAAAAGTAAAAACTACATTAGAAGGCGGAGCTACATTGAATAACGAAGCGCGGTGCCCAGATTTGTCACCCTTAAATTTCTTATTGTACAGTCATATGTGTCACCGCACAAATATTACAGAATGTGTATTGATGTTTTAAGCAGAATTTGCTCCAGTGTATGGAAATTGGTGATTGTTTAGTGCTTGTTTTTTTTGTTTGTTTTTTTTTTCGAAATGCAGCCGAATAAGTCTAGTAGGAAGAATTTAATAACGTATAACTCGACTACAGTTCCCTATGATAATAAGAGAGGAACAACTAGAACAACGAACTGAGGCTATCCTTTTTTAGTTAAGCACGTGTCCTCTGAAATGTATTAACCTTATTTCCAAATAAATTCGACGTCTCTATAGCTTTTGTATTGCTGATATTTTATATCGAAAATGTGAAACTGAATAGAAGTCGAGGTTTTCAAGCTGGCAAACTCAAACTGCAAATTGAAGCCGAACCATTAATCAGGTATTTTTTTATATTGAGTTATAATGCTCAACCATAGATATTTTTTCCGGTGTAATATAAAAGGGTAAGGTTATAAAGGAAGGGAAAACTGTTGCACCATACTAGAGTAACAATATACATAAATAGACAAATTAGGATTCGCGGGCACAACACACAAAATACACGAACAAATTACGTAGCTTGTAATAACTTGCTAGATTTCTACGTCGATATATGAGGGATGTTAATCAAATTTTGAAAGTACGAGGTTCGGTTTCGCTCGTGGCATTTCTAGGTTATAAATAATTGCCCCTACGTATCTAGCTATAAAGCCTCACTATGAAAGACCATTCTTTATGATTAATGAAACTTGTAATGTTAATGTGGACACTGAAGATCATTTGATATAGGAAGCAAGGCGGATGATAAACGAGATGTGTTATTACTGAACATGAGTACCGAGTACAAATTATCTTTATTCCCTAGCCGGCATTAGGCAGCACCACAAAATATAATTTATTGTATGTACTCCGTTTTATCATTCATGTAATAATCTTAAGTTAGTATATATTAAGTAGAAAATGAAGTTGTCATAATACCTATATACCTACATATATACAATATAAAGCCAATTCTTTCAGAACCTGCAAAATTTAAAAAATGAAAACAGGAAAATTCAAAATCTGCATAATGCAAAGTAAGCAAATATTTTACTCGTCGGAATACTCATGCATAAACGCATTGCAAACCTTTGTCTTTCCCCCATTTACTACACGTATAGTCCCCGTTCGGTCTCTTAGTTTGGCTCCGTTAGAAACAAACCTTAGGTCAACAGCTTTTGTATATATTATCCCATTCCATTTCTAGTCTCTGAAGTTTAAGTTAAAATTTTCCCTTGTAAAATTCATACTCCTGCGTTTTGTGCTTTCCCCGTCTGTTCCATTCCTAATTTCAATTCGTCATGTATTAAAACAATGCCACAAATAAAACACTGAGGAGAGTTTCGTGCCTAAAGCTGTCCTATTCTGCCTGTCTAGTTTAATATAATGCTGTTTTGTATTAAATTGAAAATTCTGGATGTACCTTTTAAGTGTGTTCTTAAGGCATTAATTTTTTATCTATTTTTTCTACACAACTCGTAACAGAACAATTTATTATAATTGCGCTTGTTATTCGAAACGGGCTGTACGCGTTTACTAATTATAAAGTGTCAACGTTAATATTTTTAATGATATGCAAAGAAATACTGCGAAGCATTGACGTTATAAATTACTGAGCGATATCCATTACAAAATGTTTTTTTTTTCTAAGAAATTAATTTTGTATAACAGGAGGAGACGATTATACGATCATTTTAAGAGAATACAATTAATTATTAATTGCATTGTTAAACGGATTTCTAAATTAGCTTTCATCCTCGATATCACGTGATTGTATATTACTTCTCGTTACAGCTTCCCAGTTTTGAGCTTGAAGTATCTAAGGTATAAAGCTCTGCTTTGAGCTTTAATCAAATTTTAACGTATCATGGCTTTATTGAATCTATAAATGCAAAAAAAGTACTTTTGCTGGCCAATCTCTCGGTCTGTCTGTCATGACATTTCAGAGCCAGTAGAACCCAAAAATCGTATATATTAAGCCAAGTAGCGTAAATATAAAATCTAAAACAGCAAAGCGCTTCACTTTAGCAGTATACAGTCTATAATAGTGACTATTATATCTTTTGATTATTGGGTCTAATAGGTCTGCGGCCTCCTATGATAGGAAGCCACAATGGCAAGTATTTACCACAAGTTAGGGGAAGTAATGGCTATCATAACGTTAGTAATAGCGTGAATGTAAGATGATCCTAATCTATTTGGCATAGCAGTCTGTGGTAGTTGTTCAAAGAAACAAGTAAGACTCGTTTCTGCCTACCTTAAGCTTTCGGATTTTTAATAAATCCACAAAATCATCTTTTTTTGCGACTGCACGGGTGGGATGACCCCATGTGTGTGCTCCCATGTTTCCACTACATTTTCTTCTATAGGCCCCTGGGATTGCTCTCGACCACAAAACAAACTGCACCGGAGGAAGCCCAAAGCTGCTGTTGGGGTCGAGGACAGGGCGTGATGCCTAGACAGGCAATCCTCTGGACCACCAGAACACCATCTTATTGTCACACTATTGTATTACTAAAACTTTGAACTGTAGATAATTTCATTCTAATTTTTTTACTACAAACATTTTTTGATCTCAGTTAAGCGCCACACCCTTACGTATTGCTATCAATGCTTATTTTGAGATTTTTTGTGAACAATGTCCCATTCATTGAAATGCAATTAGGATTTTGATATTGTATGTTTAAGCTACGAAGTGGACTGTATCACGTTTCAAAAAATGTGTTTAACTATTTACAGCATCTCCTTGCAACTCAAACAAAATTCAACTGTCAACATAGTATAAAACAACCATTACTTTTTGAAGGATTTTTACTTAACAGAGTCATCCGTGATGAATTTTTGATCTCCAAACTCACACCGATACAAAAATCGGAATCCTAAGAACCGTTGACTGAGAGGACACAATGGGCTTTTAGGATTGAAGCTTAAAATTCTCATTCATACGGTGTTTCTCCGACCGAACTTACGGTGCCTTTACCTGGTCCAGTGTCGCAAAATCGCGAATAAGCAGGCTCAACATTTTACAAAACAGGGTGCTAGGTCGTTCGTTCGAGATAGAACTCCATCTCACGTCTTTACTAGGCGCCAGATGCTATATCGCAGACTGCAAATCCTGCGACCAGATGAAAGTCACTCGGAGAGATTAAGATGTTTAGGCCGAGTTTAATATTGCCATATAAAAGACTTTTTAGAAGATTATATTTAACAGATTAGTCATTCGCTTCAACGGGTACCATAGTAAGCTAGACAAATGCCTAACATGTCACGATCTTAATAATCTCTTCGACGGCCGACATAATTGCTATCAATAAGGCTATCTGCTGTGTGCGTGAGAAGGTATTGCCTTCTTACTTGTTGCGTGAAGGCCATACAAATCTTCATCAACTTTTAGCGCTTGTACAAGTTACTTTAAAAATAATAATTTAAAAATAAAATACTTCTTAAAACAATTTAAATTTTTCTGAATACCAATTAGTCGGTCAAAGTGCATAATATCCTTATAATGCTACCAGGAGTTTGCAATTCCAAACAATAATTTGTTGACTTTTTTGGACAATACGCGCTTGTTTCTCCGGATGTGGTGTGAGCAAGTTACATGGTTCGATTAACCTTGAGTAACGTCTCAATAGTTACAACAATTTAGTTGTTTTCATTCAAGGTATCGAACATAACATCTTCACTGAATAAGGTATCTTCTAGTTTCCTGTTAATCCTAGCTTTGAATGCTTTTCTTGTATTTATTTATAGAGTTACAATTGACACAATTACCTCTTGCATAAAAGGAGAGTGACATACTAGAACCACCTTCAATTTCATCCTTTTTTAGTGTACAGTACACAAAAGTAAAATCTTGGAACGCCATATATATATCACCAATTAAGCAGACCTCACAATTAGAACTCTTTCTCCAAAAAATTCAGGTATATTATTCAGTTGTACTTCCCACTGTTTTAATAACAAATTCACTTAAAGCACTTAGTTACTATAAAAGTGCTTATCCAGTTACAAAGGAATGTACATATGTATGTATGTATATAAAACAAGCAAGCACATCCTACCATATTTTATGAGTAGACATTATCCTTCCCCGTCTTCTATTATTTTATTCTATTTTTCAGCTGCATGACGTATTATCTGCACTGCACATACCCACCTCATGTGGCGTAGGATGTTTGCGAAGTGTCCCGACAGCGAATCAGGCGGTTGCTTTGAATTCAGATCATGATTTATTATGCGTCTACTAGTAGGAATAGAAATCCTTAAACCGTCTACACAGCTAGTAAGCAATGTTACATACGTGCTGTGCACCATGATAAGAACACAATCGTTACAGTATAAATATTTTATATATTATGACAGCATCTGTTCGGTTTCTGTAGACCTTTATGTATAACAACCCAAGGCACCCCAACTGCATATGTGATATTGTATTTCAATTTATATAAAGCATTTCAATTTTTATTCAGTATTATTTCAGGAGATAGTAGCTCTAAGCTCTGATTTTAATTAATTTTGATATTTCTTTCAAAGACTTTAGACTATCTTATTTCGTGCGTTTTACTATAGTCATCTATAGTTGCAGGTTAAATTAATTTAAATAAAAGTTGCTCTCAAGTTTTGGTTCTTTTATAGAGTGTGCAGACATTACCTATTATATATTATATTATATGTATTACATGTACATACATATACAAAATGGTATATTTGTAATTGCATTTTTTTTCTTAAACAATGAATTTAGTAAAACTGAAATATTATACCTTTGGACGTTAGCACATAAGTAGAAAGGCTAAAAAGATCTGCTTCATTTTTTCATAAGGGATGCCAAATCACTGCATTCACAACCGGTCTGGTGACGTCAC
>CM043022.1:26639526-26658026 GCA_023690525.1 Holotrichia oblita
TTTCTATTTATCCAATTCCAATGATCTTCATTCTTGATTTCATTATTTTGTATAAATAGATTCTGAGTATCGTTAGGTAATAAATGATTATAATCGTCCTTATAATTTGCTTTATCAATAGAACATTGCATTGAGCGATATTTATCTGATTGTGTCCCACTTATCTGTGTATTATTTAAGTAGTCTAAATTTGACGATTTTCGTATAACGGGTACATTGTTTTTTTCTAACTTTTTGTTTTCTTTGAGCAATTTCTTAGTTTGGCTATAAAAGCTGTCATTTTGGATTTTTAGATTTATACTGTTGTCGTTTACATTATTTACGTTTTCTTTGCAGCTTTGGTTAGCTAGAACACAATTAAAACTAGGATCGTCGATCAAAAATTCATCCTCCCACGCACTGCTAGTCAATATAGAAGATTCGCAGTTCTGTTCCTCTTGATTTTGAGAATTCGAATTATTCGTTCTACTGTCGCTATGCTGATTAAGGATCTCTATGTCAAGATTATTATTATTAGCATTAGTATTTTCCGCAATATTTGAATGTTCATTCTCAGTTTGAGAACTTGCACATTTGGACTGAACATCGCCACATTTTTGAAGCATTTGAGAGTAATAAAAGGATGAGTTAATAATTGGATTTTGCAAAGGTTTAGATGTGTTCATTGGGTCTAGCATTAAATAGGGAACAGTTTGATCAACGTCGTTCTTTGTGGTATTCAGAAAGTCTTTAATTGTTCCAGTAGTATCAGCAGACATAGAATCTTGTCCAGAATCATCACTTGCAGTTTTTATACCTAAATAATCAAATAAACTTTGTGATGAGAGATCTGTGCATTTAAAATTTTGATTTTTAGAAACTATATTACACTCTCTATCGGTTATAGAAAATACTTTAACATGATTTTTTAAATATGGTAATTTTTTTGGTACATCAATAGAAATATTCTGCTTAATTTGTGGGTTATCTAACGTACTCGTTGTATTTGAAGGAGCGTCATTAGATTTGGGCGAAATAACAAGAGGTGAACTCCAGGTTAAATTCTTTGTAGTGTTGTTATCTTCTCGATTTTTCTTGAGACATATTTTCTTGGGTTCATATTCCAACTTTTGTTCGGGCAGTTTCTTTTTCGGTTCCTTTACATATTGAGTAAAGTCAAGTTTGGAATCTTGAACTATAGATGTTTCGAACTCCATAGTTTTTGTCTCTTCAGGAACACGCGCACGTTTCCTCCGCAATTGATTTTGCCTATTTCTAAGGAAATTATATTGCAGTCTTGATTTATTACAAATCGGAGTTGGCGGCAGTATATCACTAGCATCATCAGTAATATGTTCTTTTGATATATGCTCGTTTAACTTGTAGAATGGTCGCTGTTTACATATATCAATAGCAGAAGAAACGATATCAGATATCACTTTATTTTCATTTACGTTAGATTCTGCAGGATCATTAACATCGTTATTGTTGCGATCGACGACTTCTATGTTGTTATTTTCTTCATTTAAAGTATCAACAGTCTCGACGTCTTTAGTTTTAATTTTGTTTACCAAATTATTTACATTTTTTGCAGATGTTTTGCAGTTAATTTGTCCATTGCTTCTCTTTCTTTGAAGAGCCTAACATTTCACATAGTATTTAAATTTGTATTATGGTAATAATAAAGAAAAATACCTTGCTTTCACGTGTTGTGGTTTTAACTTTTTTAAAATACTGGTCCATACACTGTTGCAACATATTTGATTTTCTAGTCTTATCGATTTGTTTAGCTTTTATTGTTGATTTAAGATTCTTACTAGTACTGTCCGGTAAAGGTTGCACCTAAAAGAAATTTGATAAATATACAATAAGGCAAATTTATGAGGATCATTAGAGGACTATGTAGCCTAACATAATTTACACAAATTAGGTGGAATCTTCTTGAACATTTTGTGGAATCATTCTTGATGGTTCAGATTTCAGGTAGGTACCCTTCCTCACAGCGACCTATTGATTTATTATGATTTCCCAGTTCCATTAGTATCCTTCCAATGCAATATTTTTAACGATTCCTAAGTCAGGTGGCTCTGATCTCCTCTAACGTTAAAATCGCCTTTCCTAGACGCTGAATCGTTAGTAAGACTACTGCTTTACAGTCACAAAGTATGTATATGCATATGTCTGAATCCGCTTTGCCCAGCTTTTTGAGATGATATCTTCGAAGGCAGTAACCAGTTAGGAGACCCGTAATTGTCCTTCACTCTTGCTTTTCTTTTCTAAGCTGGAAATGCTAAAGAAAGGTTCCGGTCCAACGAAATACATCTTGGCTATGTGTTTTGCAAATTGTTTGCCTTAGTATTTCCTTAGGCATTGAAGTGTCCAGGAACCCACATCAGCGTTGTCTTGTTATTGGTGGGCAACTGCGACACATTGGCTTGACATTTCCAAACCAGTATAGAGTCAAGCTGTATAAAATCAACGCTTTTGATTATCCGACTTGGCTATTCGTGCAAATATAGGTGTTTTCTCTTTTCATACCCTGTGCAGGCATTGTCGAACGCAAAAATCTATGGTGCGTAATTCTACCTAGAAGATTGTTGGGGATAACTCTAAGGTTTTTGAGAGATTGGTATTTGAACCGTAATCTCCAACTCTCGCCCCTTCGTCCGTCTTGGATTCGTTTATATACAAACCAAGGAATCCATTTTCAAAGTTTGGTCCACCAGAGAAGTTCTCCTAGAATTTTTAGGTGTCGGGTTAAGTCGCCATCCTTTAAACGGTACGACTCTTAATTGGTGTGCATTAAGGACGGCAGTTCTTTTGACTAACACCTGTATTGTTATTAGCCCTAGCAACATCTGAGGCAGTTGTGTACGTGCGCATCAGTCTTGTGATTCTTTTTAGTTACTATACTAGCAGCGTAAGTGACTATGAGGCAAATTATCATTTTATAATATAATCAATAAGTATATCATTTTTGGTTTAACGCCTACGTCCTCTCAAAAAGCCTTTGGCATGTTTTGAAAGCCGTTGTGGCTTTTTTGAGAACTCTTCAAGTGACTGTTCCAATTTAAAGTCAGTTAATGATAATTCCCAGATACGTGGCTTCGATGGTATGTACTAGTTCTTCTCCGTGTAGGAGTAGTATATCGACAGAATACTTCCTTCTTTTGCTAAACGAAACAATCATCGTCGTGCTTGGACTGATACTTAGTCCTTCTCTCGTGCACCATCTGCTGATGACATTAGAGGTATTTTGCATTAGATTAGTGATAACCTTAGTCGTTGAGGTCACCTCCGCGTAGCCATCTGAGCAAGTGATCTATGACCAATGACCAAAGCACGAGAGATAATAGCACTCCTTGGAGGCACTTTTTTACCGATCTGCAAATCACTAATCTCAACTACGCAGTAATTATACAGCTTTTTAACATGAAGCGGGTCCATCATCAGGCATGGTGGGTATCTTAAATGAGTCATTTAAGGTATCTGCACACTATTACTTTAAGTGACAGACCTTACAGAATTTTAAATGAAGAGTATTCACAGGGAAAGAAAAACTGAATTATTTTAATGATGCTTTTTTCGTAGTTCGAATGAGTTTTTGTATCGTTTTGTTTTTATTGATAAAACATTGGTTCATCATTACTTATATCAAAAGGTTCATCGTCAGCAAAACAAAAGAAAGTCAATTTTTTGCTATAATTGAACTATAAAATCAAAGAAAAATACCACTATTCCGATTACCGATAATTTAGTGTATCATTCGAAAAGGTACAACAAGCAACCATATTAAAAAATGTTTTTGTTCAATACACACTGTTAGGCCACATAGTGATCGAACGGTTCTCGTAGCATATCTTACATTATCTGAATGTTTACTTTGAGCAATGGTTTCCTTTTTTGTACTATCTGCTGCAGTTGCAAACAATTTTACACTTTGCTGAGCGTCTATTCCAACCCAGTCATTGCTAATAAAATTTACATATATATCACGCTCAATGCCCTTCTGAATTTCAATTTTTCTAATAACTTGGACATTTTCAATCATATACATATGCCTGAAAACAAAAGAAACATACTACTGTCAGTTTAAACAGAAAAAGAGCAGCTACTCACGTGTATTTTTCATGTAAAAGGACGCTGTTTTCACTATCACCAACCAACAACGACATGATACCATTTGGGTTCACAGTTATATCCTTTTCGAATACTGCTATATTTTCTAATGTCATGGTGATATCTAATGTCACATTTCCATCTTCTAACGTTTGCTCTTGCAGCATCAACTTATACTGAGGTAACATCCTTACCTGATCCTGAATTTTGTTACCAAAAGGAGGTTTCTTGTTTATAATCTTAATAACACAGAAAACATGTTTTAATGTAATATAAAGAAGTGTATTTAGTTTACCCTTTCTAAATCTCTTGGATTAGAATTTAGAATATCTTTGAAGGTGCATTTTCCAGCTGCAACTAATAAATTAGAAAAAATACTTCCAATGCCTTCCAATTGTTTAGATACGCATGGGGAGTTCTCCCAAAGTTTTGCGTGGAAGCATTTAGCCAAAGTTATTGAACTTAGCAAGGCTTTGTAACAGTTTTCTTTATTTTCCAAGTATTCTGAAAGACCTAAAACGTAAATTTTTTCACAAATATAAATTAATATTTAACAATATTCATTTTGAAAGTAAAACTGAAGTTAAAAATACCTCCGTAATCACAGGCCAAAATTAATTCGCATATAAACTTAAGAGGCGGCCGCAATATATTGGGTTACCTATATTTTCCAATGAAAAATATTAAATTTAACAAAGCTTCCTTTTTTTATTGATTTCACAAAATTCTAGTTTAACAGAAGTACAATGAAATGATGAAAAACAGATTAGTCCATATTTTACATCGAAAAATATAGGCAGCCAAATATATTGCGGCCTTCTTTTAATCCAAACCATGATAACTAAATTAAACATTCAATTTTGGGAAATGCAACAGAAATAAAACTGTATTTGTCAAGTTTGTAACACATGAATAAATATAGTGTGAAGGCCTATCTTTTAATTAATGTGAGTACTGCTGTACAAAGGAATTTTAGACTTCTTTGCACAGCAGTAACTGAAGTTAATATAAACAATTGCTTCACGCAAAAATACGTTGCGACATTATTCACTGCATTGTTGGTAATTATCAAACTATAAAGCAAAATTTCCAAAGGCAACTTTCATAATTCAGGATTATTAGTTCTAGTTAGGGAATAAAGACCAGAAACCATATTTTTGTTTATAACTTAATTTTTCTTTTCAACTTCTCTATACAGACAATGTGTTGCTAATAGGTTTGTAAATGTAACTCCTGTTGATCATAATGTTGTGGCAAGATGAGAGTAGTGTACTAAAGCCAAAAATGCACATTAAAGGGAACTGTGATTAATAACTCATTTAGAAGTATCAGAGTGCAGCCTGTGCGTACTGATTGCACTAACGTTAATCGGAACGGACACGGATATGAAGTTTGTTGATTGACGTACTACCTATATAATTTTAAAATTAATGTTTCTTACAATTTGAAAGTCGTTCACCAATTCTCATTATTCTTTGTGCTTCAACTACAAGAGAACTTTCGGTAATCTCCAAACACCCGAAAATGGCTTGAATTATACTGAAAAGAAATTGAATTTTTATCCAATTGGCTTCCAATATTTGCTTAAGTAATAGTTTTACCAGTTGATTTTCATATCTAGGGTCTTGATTTTGCCGCTTAAAGGAAATCGAATTGTTTTCTTATTTCGGTTTTGATTTAGAATATTCAAAGGTCTTTTATCGTTTGTTCGAAGTCGAATATCAGAAAATTCACGGCTCTTAGATATGAGACCTAATATTTGCTGAAGTATCTCTGCGCCAGTAACCTATAGGAAAAATATACTTAATTTATTTATATTGGTATGAAACTATACTACCTCAGTAAATAAGGTCATAGTTTGCAAAGCTGCGCAATATTTTGCCATTAAGGATCCTGTTCTAGTTGGTAGGATTAAGAAATTTTGATCAATATGTAACATACCCACTTTCGCCAACTTATTAATTTCAATTTGACACATTTCTACAACAAATATATTAGTGCTTATCAATAGAAATATATATTGTTTGCAAAATAGATACCCAACAACTTCTTATCAAGTTGCATCTGTGACAAACCAGTAGGTAAACAATAATTCTTCGGGTTCTTTCTGGCTCGAATGTATAAAAAAGTTGAACTTAACCATTGCATCGCAATACTTAAATCAGTAATAGTACGAAGTACCACTTCTGCATTTACATGTTCAGCTAATGTTTTATGCAAATAAGACTCCACTGGTTGTTCACCGCTAACCATATTTTCGTATTTTTTCTAGAAAATGATAAGTTTTATATTACACATATTTATATACAAGGTATACAATGTGCCCCAAAAAGTTTTATACAACGGAGAAAAAGTTTATATTACATTTCACAAAAAAAATTCTTGATAAAAGCCCTGCATGACTTGTAGATCCATAATCAAGAACAACAGTTTTAAAATATTGGCTGGAATACACGGAAAATCAAAATTACATGTACAGACTATAGTGATTTTTCCAGATAAAATTCACTTGTTAGATTAATGTGCTTTGGAATATGTAATAACTGTCAACAAATGTCAAGTGTGTTACATCAGTATGTGTTTACAACAATTAGAAATGCCGTTAAAATTGATTTTTCCAGATAAAAATTACAAGATATTGTTAATTACTTAGATTATTTATTGACTAAAACGGCATTTTTAATTATTGTAAACACATACTGATGTATCATTTGATATTTTTTGACAGTTACCTGCTGTACATGGAATTTTGATTTTCCCTGTATTCCAGCCAATGTTTTAAAAATGCTGTTCTTGCATACATCTACAAGTCATGCAGAAGACTTCTTTTGTGAAATGTAATATAAACTTTTTATCCATTTGTGTAAAACTTTTTGGGATACGTTGTATATAAAGCGTGCTAGATTAACTAAATAAAACCATATAAATTTTCAAACAAAAGTTAGTTTTAATCAAGCTAGTATTAAAATATGTATATTTTTAATATACAGGTTGTTCCAGCTGACGCGGTTTCTTTGATAATTTGTTTATTTTACAGTATAGAGAAAAAAGTTTCAAATAAAAGTTGTCCTTATTTATACGGTCTTCAAAGCTCGTATAGCCTGGGGATGGGTTCCAAAGGCATGGCAAAAGGTCAGGGTAGTGTACCTACCTAAGATACCTACCTAAGATATCTGATCAAACGCCAAAGTCATACAGATCGATAAGCCTGTCCTCCTTCTTACTCAAAACTCTTGAAAAGGTGCTGGACAGGCATATTAGAGACACCGCGCTGAGAGAACAGCCACTCAGTGACAGACAGTACGCCTATCAACCAGGAAAATCTACAGAGGCAGCTTTAGATGACCTCAACAGGCTAATTTCAAAATCTATAGAAGACAAAGAGATAGCCGTAGCGACTTTCCTGGATATAGAGAGGGCATTTAACAATGCCACCACAAACTCAATTATCGAGGCTTCAAGGAGAAAAGGAGTTGCGCCGAAGCTTCTGCAGTGGATAAGAGCCAACCTGGAAAGGAGGATAATTACATCCACGATTGGCGAGGCTACCATCGAAGCGGAGGCGGGAGGAGGCCCCAAAATGACTCTGTGGCTATATACCAGGGTAATCAGACCCATGATAGCATACGGAGCTATAGCTTGGTGGCCAAAGGTGCGACAGGCGGGGGCGGCCAGAACGCTGGGTGGCGTACAAAGACTAGCTTGTCTGTGCGCCACAGGTGCAATGAGATCGACCCCCACAGCCGCAATGGAAATCATTCTAAACCTGCCATCGCTACAAATCTTCATACAAGGAAGCGCTAGATCTGCAGCTTACAGACTCATGCACAGTCAGGCACCGATAAGTAAATCGCACGGTGCAGAACATCAAAAACTACTAGATGAACTCAAGGCGGGGCTCCTAACGGGGACGCCAAGCGACGCCATGGTTCAGAAATTTAACCTAGATAGAAAATATTAGGTTATAATACCAGATAAGAAGGACTGGGAAAAGGGCCACCCAATAAGAGTGGACTCAATCTGGTATACCGACGGCTCTAAAACGGACCACGGCGTAGGAGCTGGCATTTATAGAAAGAAGCCGTGCAAGGCCCTTTCATTGAGCTTCAGCAAAAACTCGACAATTTTCCAGGCTGAGGTTGCTGCGATTCACCTCTGTGTCAGACGAGGCTCGTCAAGGCCTTTCATAAGAGCGGCCCCTTCCTTCGGCATTACCAAATCACAAATTAAGAGGTCCATCTACGAATGGTCACAAAACAAGTCCAAGGAATGGTGGGAAAGATCGCCAGGACAAAGACAGGCTAAGGAGTTCCGAAGGGAACAGAGGCCTAAGTTTACTGAAGACCTACTGAGTAAAGACAGGAAGACTGTCAAAATGATAGTAAGTCTGATGACCGGTCATTGCAGACTGAATAGGCATATGTTTAACATAGGCCTGGCAGAAAATGCTCTCTGCAGATTCTGTCAAGAGGAAGAAGAAACCTCAGTTCATGTTTTGTGCCACTGTGACGGCCTAGCGAGGACAAGGTTTCTAGTAATGGGGGTAGAGAACCCCACAGCCAACGGCTACACAAAAGAGCCGCTCTCATAAATGATAAGTCTGATTAAGAAGGCGAAACTAGAGAGCGTTCTCTAAGGTAAAGGGGATCACAATAGACCTGTAAAGATCGCAGTGAAACAGGCCCGCATTCCACCCCACTCCTAACCTAACCTAACCTATTTATACGATGCATAGCTAGAAAATATTTTCAAATATACAGGCTGTCCCAATTATAGAAAAAGCGTACGTAACTCAAAAATTTTGCAATTGCAGCGCTCTCGTTAATGAGCTGTAGGATCAAAACCAAAAAAGGTAGAAAAGTTTGGTTTGCGTAAATTGATACGTCTTGAATTGCTTTACTAATCCCTTTATTAACATGTACGGAACCTTTTGTTGACATACAGTTACTGGCGCCAACATCTGGAAACATTTAAATGCCAATAACTCTGTTTTTTTTTTAATTTAAAATGCTTTTTTTGTATACGTATTACGTCTCTGCTTTGCACCATTTTTTATATATTTACTCTACTTTGTAATTTTTACCAAATAGACGTATCCGGGGAAATAATTTTCTTGAGCCGATGTTGAAGTAGAACCTTGATTTTCAAAATGTTACAAAGAGCGTTCCACAATTAAGTTTAAAAAATCAAAATATCTTTTATAATGCAAATGATGAAAAATTAAAAACTTCTCAAGTCATCTGCAAATAATCATCTCAGCAACCGCCCTGCCAGTAGCACGCAAAGGATTTATTAACAATATATCAAAACATCGAAGAAAGAAAAAATTTAAAGAAATTTCTTACATATTTAAACCATCTAGTTCTATCGGCAATTTTAATAATCAGTAACAAAAGCAATTGCTCATATTCAATCAGTTGATTCAATTTGGCTAAAAATGAAGTACTTTAATCTTATAGGATGTGTTATTATCTACCTTAAGGTGAGATAATTTTTCGATACAAATCAGTTAGAAAATTTAATAGCCCATAATGCTGGCATAAAATTGATCAACTGTCTAATTTAAATGTCAGTTAAACCATAATAGCCCTGCAAAAGTTAGCTCTGTATTGTAAAGACCAAGATAATAAAATTTTCAAATCGTGAAATAATCTATATTTTTATGAGTATTTATTTAGTAACTGAAGAACTTTTTGAATAATTAGCTTTTAATACCGCACCATCCATTAGTCTTAATTCATTGAGAGAGAGACTCGAACATTACTTTAAAAAAAATAAATCGTTGATTTAAGTTTTAACAAGCTGAACAAGGGTATCACATTGCACAAAAGTATTTCTTAGTGTAACTGACGAACATATCAAGTTTCTAAATCTAACGAGTTGCTCTCTGATTTCCCGGATACATTTGATAAAAAAATCGACAAAGAGAGTCCCACTTGCAAAAATAAGAAAGAATTAACAACAAGCTTGTTGATGAACTTCATAGCAATAATCAGTATCAATGATGCACTCAAGCAAACAACTCAAAACATACAATGGGGTACCACCTAAATATTATGGTTTGGTGAAAATACACAAAGAAGGGTTTCCTCTTCGCCCCATTATATCGTGCATAATAGCATTCGCCGACACAACCACTAGCTAAATTTATTAGTGGGATTATTTTAAAGAGCTAACAATAGGCGTTATAAATCAAAGTACAATATGTTCCGAGTCAGAGATAGTTTTGAATTCTCAAAAAAAATTAATAAGGTATTAAACTACCCGATGGTACATTTGTTCTAGATCCTCTTTCGATGTTATTTCGACTTATTTACACGTAATTGATCCCAGTTGATCTGGTTATCACCATACAATCAACGATAACTTTCACTTAACAATTTCAGATATATGCACTATTCCGAGGGATCTCTTTATAAGAATCATAAAATTTTTGTTTGATTCAACTTATTTCACTTTTAAAGATCAATTTTTCCTACAAAGTACAGGTTGTCCTATGGGAGGTGCGGTTAGCCCTTCAAGGTAGCTGAACTCGTTATGAATACTGTTTTATTGATTTTATAAAAGACCGAATATAGACTTTGAATTTCCAAAAAAACATTTATTTCAGTATGTTGACGATCTGCTATTGGCGGTACCCTCTGAAAAATAGAGTAGATACACCCTTGAGGTGTTCAGCTTATTTTTAGATTTTCCCAATAGCAAGTTGAGATTCACCGTAGAAACTGAAATTAATGGTGCTGTCCCTTTTTTAGACACCAAAGTTGTACGTGACAGCCATAACATCATCAAACTTGATTGGTATCGTAAACCTACGAACTCAGATAGATACCTTCACTTTTATTCTGAACATCCTCTTAAATATAAGGTCAATCTTATACTTGCATTGAAACATAGAATTGAAAATATTTGTCACCCGGATTTTCATAGAAAGAATTTTAATATTTTGGGGACGATCCTTCGAAAGAACTGCTACCCCTCCAAATTAATCAATCATTGTCTTTTGCCAAGTGCGGGCTCTGTTGATGTCGATGTCCCTATCCGGAATCCTGACATTCAGAATAATACTGATGGTCTGACACAACAGACCATCTACCGCAAACTCCAATATATTCCACATTTAACCAATAGTCTTATTTATTTGTTTAAACAGTTTGATATAAAGATAGTACCTTATCCCATCAATAAATTGGCGGCTTTTTATTCAAAAATAAAAGACAAGACCAACCATCTGGACCTTTCTAGTGTTGTTTATCATGTCCAGTGTGATGACTGCGATGGGTGTTACATTGGACAGACTTCACAAAAATTAAAAAACCGTATCTGTGCTCACAAAAGTAATGTGAGAAATCATACCAATAATACTGCCCTCAGCTGCCATTGTAATGAGACGGGTCACAATTTCAATTTTGACAACGTTAAGGTTTTGAACATTGAGACCAACCCCTTTAAGAGGAATTTCCTAGAAATGTGTTATATCAAAAAATTTCCAAAGTCAATTAATTATCGAAGGGATGTTGAAGATCTCAGTAATATATATATTAACTTAATCAATAGGTAATTTACTTTGATCTGTGATTAACTTTTTGGATGTACCTTGTATGTTCATTGCAGTTTATTTTAAAAATGTTTTTTGTGTTTTTCCCTGTTTTCTTTATAAATATTTTACGCCTCTTTCTTAATGGTTTTGTAATAAAATTGAATTTACGATTTAAATATAACGTATCTGTTTGCAAGTATTCATGTTAACTTATCAGCATGCTCTTTGATTGTAAATTTTCAACATCAATGAGGTTCCATTAATTCACATTATGTAAGTAATTTTACTGGTGTTTATTATTAAATTTTACAATTAAGTTGTTCTATGTAGTGCCCTGAAGAAGCCGACAATTCTCGGCGAAAATTTGGCCTTTAATAAATGAATTACATTTTCGGAAATTTCCAACTTATTTCCAACCTCAGTTTATTGGAGTCATAAGCGCGATCCAATAGTATATAGTTACGTTTACTCCGGTACTCCTTCTGGTTCAAAAATTTATACATGGGATTATTTAAATTTTTTTTAAATATATTTCATGATTTGATAAAACTGTGTACGATGTTAACACCAATATATATTGGAAGCAATACTGAATCACTGTTGATCTAATGTTATCCCAACACATGCAATGGAAGAACTTCATTTTTTCTAAGAAAAAAAATAAATTTTTCCGGTCCTGCCGGTTTCCAATATTAGCACACTTTGCAAAAGAAAACTAAAATTTAGATATAAGAAGAAACAAATAATGAGCTCAACAGTTTATGTGGGACTGGAAAAGTTCTGCTGGCTCTATACATTTATAGTTGCTCCCGCTTTTTTTTCTTGATTTCCAGAGGACCAAATGGTGTGAAAACAAATCCAAATCAAATTTTTTGCATATATTTTGAAAAAATAGAAAGCTAACATAGGTACTTGTGATTAAATCTTTTGGTGTGTAAAAATACGTATTCTAGTTATATAAAATTCTCGGGATGATCGATAGTAGATATGTTTAAAACTTGCCATATACTTCGTTTGAAAGTTATTTGAACCGTCCAAGAAATAAGATTGATGATTTTTAGCATTGTTTCAAGCAAGTAAAAAAATTGTGAGAAAAATTAGATGAAAGTAATATTAGGCAACTTTCTGAAAACTTTCAAATTATTTCAAACTCAACATATATAATTTATCGTGTAATCTTCATAATTAAAAAAATGAACTTTACAAGTTTTGGTTAAACAATTTATTTTAATAAAGCGCTCTTTCACTGTCAAATATTTCGTAGTTAACAAAATGTAATTTAAAATGAAAGGATTTTCAAACTGTTTGCTATTTTGCGAAATCTGAATGAATTTGTTTGGTGAAATGAAATAATTAATCCATTTGAAATAAGTTATTCAGTTTTTCAGTACAACCACAAGAAGCAGAATTATTTTCAATGGAAAGATCGTAATGCAAAATGAATTTTATTCCTTTATTTTATTTCTGTACCCTATAAATAGCGTAGATGTCAAAAACATCGATTTTAGTCATCAGAATTTAGCGATTTAGTTCGTTTAAGCAATCGCATATTTACTCGACGAAATACTTTTAAAGGATGATCGTGCTTACATTAGCGAATCGATAGGCTTAATTGGAAAAGCACTGAGGAATATTGAGGTTCCGATATATTCACGAGAGAAAATAAATAATGCAATCGAAACGTATTCAACCTCTTTACATGAATCAGATTAAACTAGTCGGCCTTTGTGCAACATGTCCGTTAAAGATAATTGGCGAACGAAAATTAGTCAGCACTTTAGCACATTTTAATTAATTAAATTCTGTTGCTATCGCTGCCAGCACGGATTTTTTCAATATTATGTAGAAAGTTATTGGGTATTTTACCCAATCACAATACTGGAAAAAGTAGGTTGCGTGAAGTTATCCACCATTTTTCCAGCCACACTTCTATCGTAACGAAAGTTCGAATGAAGTACTAATTCCAATATAACATATACGACCGTGGTTTTCTTATGAATTATACACTAAATGTTCTACAATCTACAATACATTAACCGAATTCTCTCTGGTGGCAGCTATGTTATATATCTAACAACGAAATTTAATTGGCTCGTCGTTTGTGGCCTTCAGAATAAAGAACAATCGAAAAACCGCGGATGGGATAATTAAAACGTCGTGATGCTTTTAGTAATTCCAGCGCCTCGACACCGACCATAAGTCATATTTTGGCATGATGGCCTCGTACCATACCAACCATCAAGTTCATTTGGCTGGACGTTTACGACATTCAAAAGTAATAAAAATCGAAAAACCGTGGATGGGATAATTAAAACGTAGTGACACTCTTATTTATTCGAGTGCCTTGACACCGACCATAGGTCATATTTTGGCATGATGGTCTCGTACCATACCAACCATCAAATTCATTTGGCTGGCCGTTTACGACCTTCAAAAGTAATAAAAATCGAAAAACCGTGGATGGGATAATTAAAACGTCGTGATGCACTTAATAATTCGAGTGCCTCGACACCGACCATAGGTCATATTTCGGCATGATGGTATCGTACCACACCAACCATCGAATTCATTTGGCTGGCCGTTTACGACCTTCCAAAGTAATAAAAATCGAAAAACCGTGGATGGGATAATTAAAACGTCGTGATGCTCTTATTAATCTGAGTGCCTCGACACCGATCATAGGTCATATTTTGGCATGATGGTCTCGTGCCATACCAACCATCAAATTCATTTGGCTGGCCGTTTACGACCTTCAAAAGTAATAAAAACCGAAAATGAAATTTTAGCCCTATAAGGCGTTAATGTGCCCTGCTGGGAGTTTGGCCTCTCGTTTAGATTGACAATGTGAACCTACTTGCCGACGAGGAATCAGATCTATCAAACGGTTATCGAGCTAGGTAATATTTATATGATGAAAAAGTTGTCCAGAAAATTTATGAAAGTGTGAACGGTCACAGCGCTCAAACGCGTTAATGTGCCTTCCTCGGGGTTTGTCCTCTTGTTTAGATTAACAAGATGAACCATCTGGCCGAGAGCGAAGTAGATTCATCAAACGGTTCTCGAGAAAATGTCGATGAAATGTTAGCCCTATAAGGCGTTAATTTGCCCCGCTGGGAGTTTGGCCTCTCGTTTAGATTAACAAGGTGAACCTACTTGCCGAGGGGGGAGCAGATTCATCAAACGGTTATCGAGCTAGGTAATATTAGGTAATGTATATGATGAAAAAATTGTCCAGAAAATTTATCAATTTGGAGCGGTCACAGCGCTCAAACGCGTTAATGTGCCTTCCTGGTAGTTTGTCCTCTCGTTTAGATTATCAAGATGAACCATCTGGCCGAGAGCGAAGCAGATTCATCAAACGGTTCTCGAGAAAATTTATCTCTCTAACGCGTTAATGTGCCTTGCTGGGCGTTTGGCCTCTCGTTTAGATTAACAATGTGAACCTACTTGCCGAGAAGGAATCAGATCTATCAAACGGTTATCGAGCTAGGTAATATTTATATGGAGAAAAAGTTGTCCAGAAAATTTATGAAAGTCTAAACGGTCACAGCGTTCAAACGCGTTAATGTGCCTTCCTCGGGGTTTGTCCTCTCGTTTGGATTAACAAGATGAACCATCTGGCCGAGAGCGAAGTAGATTCATCAAACGGTTCTCGAGAAAATAGCGATGAAATTTTAGCCCTATAAGGCGTTAATGTGCCCTGCTGGAAGTTTGGCCTCTCGTTTAGATTAACAAGGTGAACCTACTTGCCGAGGGGGAAGCAGATTCATCAAACGGTTATCGAGCTAGGTAATATTAGGTAATGTATATGATGAAAAAATTGTCCAGAAAATTTATCAATTTGGAGCGGTCACAGCGCTCAAACGCGTTAATGTGCCTTCCTGGTAGTTTGTCCTCTCGTTTAGATTATCAAGATGAACCATCTGGCGGAGAGCGAAGCAGATTCATCAAACGGTTCTCGAGAAAATATCGATGAAATTTTAGCGCTATAAGGCGTTAATGTGCCCTGCTGGAAGTTTGGCCTCTCGTTTAGATTAACAAGGTGAACCTACTTGCCGAGGGGGAAGCAGATTCATCAAACGGATATCGAGCTAGGTAATATTAGGTAATGTATATGATGAAAAAATTGTCCAGAAAATTTATCAATTTGGAGCGGTCACAGCGCTCAAACGCGTTAATGTGCCTTCCTGGTAGTTTGTCCTCTCGTTTAGATTATCAAGATGAACCATCTGGCGAAGAGCGAAGCAGATTCATCAAACGGTTCTCGAGAAAATTTATCTCTATAACGCGTTAATGTGCCTTGCTGGGCGTTTGGCCTTTAGTGTAGATTAACAATGTGAACCTACTTGCCGAGGAGGAATCAGATCTATCAAACGGTTATCGAGCTAGGTAATATTTATATGACGAAAAAGTTGTCCAGAAAATTTATGAAAGTGTAAACGGTCACAGCGTTCAAACGCGTTAATGTGCCTTCCTCGGGGTTTGTCCTCTCGTTTGGATTAACAAGATGAACCATCTGGCCGAGAGCGAAGTAGATTCATCAAACGGTTCTCGAGAAAATATCGATGAAATTTTAGCCCTATAAGGCGTTAATGTGCCCTGCTGGAAGTTTGGCCTCTCGTTTAGATTAACAAGGTGAACCTACTTGCCGAGGGGGAAGCAGATTCATCAAACGGTTATCGAGCTAGGTAATATTAGGTAATGTATATGATGAAAAAATTGTCCAGAAAATTTATCAATTTGGAGCGGTCACAGCGCTCAAACGCGTTAATGTGCCTTCCTGGTAGTTTGTCCTCTCGTTTAGATTATCAAGATGAACCATCTGGCGGAGAGCGAAGCAGATTCATCAAACGGTTCTCGAGAAAATATCGATGAAATTTTAGCGCTATAAGGCGTTAATGTGCCCTGCTGGAAGTTTGGCCTCTCGTTTAGATTAACAAGGTGAACCTACTTGCCGAGGGGGAAGCAGATTCATCCAACGGTTATCGAGCTAGGTAATATTAGGTAATGTATATGATGAAAAAATTGTCCAGAAAATTTATCAATTTGGAGCGGTCACATCGCTCAAACGCGTTAATGTGCCTTCCTGGTAGTTTGTCCTCTCGTTTAGATTATCAAGATGAACCATCTGGCGGAGAGCGAAGCAGATTCATCAAACGGTTCTCGAGAAAATATCGATGAAATTTTAGCGCTATAAGGCGTTAATGTGCCCTGCTGGAAGTTTGGCCTCTCGTTTAGATTAACAAGGTGAACCTACTTGCCGAGGGGGAAGCAGATTCATCAAACGGATATCGAGCTAGGTAATATTAGGTAATGTATATGATGAAAAAATTGTCCAGAAAATTTATCAATTTGGAGCGGTCACAGCGCTCAAACGCGTTAATGTGCCTTCCTGGTAGTTTGTCCTCTCGTTTAGATTATCAAGATGAACCATCTGGCGGAGAGCGAAGCAGATTCATCAAACGGTTCTCGAGAAAATATCGATGAAATTTTAGCGCTATAAGGCGTTAATGTGCCCTGCTGGAAGTTTTGGCCTCTCGTTTAGATTAACAAGGTGAACCTACTTGCCGAGGGGGAATCAGATCTATCAAACGGTTATCGAGCTAGGTAATATTTATATGATGAAAAAGTTGTCCAGAAAATTTATGAAAGTGTGAACTGTCACAGCGCTCAAACGCGTTAATGTGCCTTTCTGAGGGTGTGTCCTCTCGTTTAGATTAACAAGATCAACCATCTGGCCGAGAGCGAAGTAGATTCATCAAACGGTTCTCGAGATAATATTGATGCAATTTTAGCCCAATAAGGCGTTAATGTGCCCCGCTGGGAGTTTGGCCTCTCGTTTAGATTAACAAGGTGAACCTACTTGCCGAGGGGGAAGCAGATTCATCAAACGGTTATCGAGCTAGGTAATATTAGGTAATGTATATGATGAAAAAATTGTCCAGAAAATTTATCAATTTGGAGCGGTCACAGCGCTCAAACGCGTTAATGTGCCTTCCTGGTAGTTTGTCCTCTCGTTTAGATTATCAAGATGAACCATCTGGCGAAGAGCGAAGCAGATTCATCAAACGGTTCTCGAGAAAATTTATCTCTATAACGCGTTAATGTGCCTTGCTGGGCGTTTGGCCTCTTGTGTAGATTAACAATGTGAACCTACTTGCCGAGGAGGAATCAGATCTATCAAACGGTTATCGAGCTAGGTAATATTTATATGACGAAAAAGTTGTCCAGAAAATTTATGAAAGTGTAAACGGTCACAGCGTTCAAACGCGTTAATGTGCCTTCCTCGGGGTTTGTCCTCTCGTTTGGATTAACAAGATGAACCATCTGGCCGAGAGCGAAGTAGATTCATCAAACGGTTCTCGAGAAAATATCGATGAAATTTTAGCCCTATAAGGCGTTAATGTGCCCTGCTGGAAGTTTGGCCTCTCGTTTAGATTAACAAGGTGAACCTACTTGCCGAGGGGGAAGCAGATTCATCAAACGGTTATCGAGCTAGGTAATATTAGGTAATGTATATGATGAAAAAATTGTCCAGAAAATTTATCAATTTGGAGCGGTCACAGCGCTCAAACGCGTTAATGTGCCTTCCTGGTAGTTTGTCCTCTCGTTTAGATTATCAAGATGAACCATCTGGCGGAGAGCGAAGCAGATTCATCAAACGGTTCTCGAGAAAATATCGATGAAATTTTAGCGCTATAAGGCGTTAATGTGCCCTGCTGGAAGTTTGGCCTCTCGTTTAGATTAACAAGGTGAACCTACTTGCCGAGGGGGAATCAGATCTATCAAACGGTTATCGAGCTAGGTAATATTTATATGATGAAAAAGTTGTCCAGAAAATTTATGAAAGTGTGAACTGTCA
>CM043022.1:26658526-26784818 GCA_023690525.1 Holotrichia oblita
ACCCCGTTGGTCATCCCAAAGTGTACGTAGGCGAAGACTGCAAAAAGTTGGACCTGCAAACAACAGAAGGCCTAATTAAATGTAAAATCCTACCTCCAAGACCTATATCACCCAGTATACCCGTCAAACAAAACCATAAACTTATGTTTTCATTATGTCGCACATGTAGCGAACAACTAAACCAAGGCGAGTGTACACATACACAAGAGCAGAGAGCACTGGTTGTACATGGGTGGTAGATGAGGTTAGGAAAGGCAATAGAAAAGGATATACGGTCTTAGAAACCTACGAGGTGTGGGAGTACCAAATTGTTAAGGGTTTATTCAAAAGAATACATCGATGAGTACCTTAAAAAAAGCAGCAAGCGTCTGGATGGCCAGCGGGTTGTGATAATAGCGAAGAGAAACAGAAATATATACAGCAATATCTAGAAAAAGAAGGTGTACAGCTGAACCCCGGGATAAAATCGAGAAACCCGGGCTGAGGCAAGTCGGTAAAGCAGTTATAACCAGCTTTTGGGGGAAATTTGGTCAACGAGAAAACCAGCAGAAGACGTCGATTGTCAATAAACTCTGAAAACGTTTTTTAGCATGCTAGCTAACCCCGCTGTTAACATTAATACTGTACAACCTGTAAACGAAAAAAATGTAGTTTGTGGGTTGGGAGTATAAGAAAAACTGTTGACCCTCTCCCTACCGTTAACGTTGTTCTGCAGCTTACACAACGGCACAAGCCCGCCAGCCAAGCCCTGTATTCCTACCTGGAGCAGCTCGATGAAAGGGTTCTTTACTACGACACTGACAGTGTAATTTACGTCTCAAGATCTGATGAATGGGACGCCTCTGGGAAGTTTCCTTGGTGAGATGACGGACGAGCTGGAGTGTTATGGTGAGGGGAGTTATATCACCACATTTGCATCGGGTGGGCCAAAATTGTACACCTATCGTGTATTTTCCCCGGCGAAAAGACAAGTATTACGACACGATAAAAAGTGAAAGGTATAACCATCAACTATAACACTTCGAAGACGGTAAATTTTGAATCGTTGTGCGGTATGGTCCTGGAAGAAACTGAGCCAAAGTATATAACAACTAAAAACATTCGACGCACCGCCGACCACGACGTTGTTACCTGTGTGGAAACAAAGGTGTTCAGACCAACCTTTAGTAAACGAAAACGTGTCGAAAACTATGACTCTATACCCTATGGCTATAAGAGGGTTAAACAATAAACCGTACTATTTAAGTCGTTAAACACATAATGTAGATTATTAATTAACCTAATACTATTTATGTATACCTGTAAATATACAATATTTAATTAGTTTTTTATTATTTTAAGTTTATACGTAGATTATATACTTGCAATTAAAATTACTATAAATAAAACGTGTTTTATTTCTACTAAATAAAGATGTTGCGGGTGATAAAGTCGAAAATAGTTTAATAGACGAGATTGTAGAAGCCGTTAAGAAGATGAATCAATTTTACGACTTTTTGTTCCAACGAAGGCTCCGACAAATTATTTGAAAAATGCAACTGCGCTAATTATGGTATTATAAATGATTGTATCATGTTTAGGTACCCATAACTTTGTATTTATAGGAAATAAAAGTTTAAAACGTTTATTGTTTTCCTAGAAACATATTAAAACGAACCCTAAAATAATACTATACGGGTATCTCTAAGTGGTCGCTACAGAAAGAACTTTGATAGCATTATAGTTATATAAGATGCAATAATCTCAGTGCTACCTACTGTACCATTAGCAGTTGATGGGTGATATATGCATTAAAACCCGCTACCTACTTCAGACTTCATATACCTGGTTCTAAACACACCTTACCTGTGTTATTTGACAAGAGAATAAATTATACCTATACAACTTCTAGCTGTTCTGAAATTGCGGGAAAGTCCACACGATACCTAATCAATACGACCGAACACCTTCTGAGCATCTTCTGGCCTACTTCTGGACTACTTCTGGTCCACCTCTGGCCCGCTTCTGATCTATTTAAGCCTATATTCAGCTGTAATAACTCAGTTGCTAGCGTCATTCTACGTAGTACAGACGCAGCTTAGACGAATCTCGTGCATCACGAGAATGGAGCAAGTTGAATATGATATGGCATTTCAAGCAAAGATGAAATATTTATAGGCGGAAAGGCGTTTCCGAGGTCAGAGGGCCTACACGAATTAATATTTACTAGAAACCCCCAGAATTTTACATTATTGGACCAGCAATTCTATAAACATATACTTGAATTATGTGGCGCCCACAGAAATAAACGAGGCTATCTGAATCAGCAGGCTGATAAAGTTAAGTTTTTCACGGATAATTAAACCGCTGTTTTAAAAATAAGACCAACCCGGAAGATAAAACTACCTAAGCCGCAAATCGAGGGAGGACACACTGGTCGAATGGACTGATGTAAATGATTTGCCGAAATAAAACTGCCTAAACCACAAGTCGAGAAAAGACACGCTGGTCGAATGGGTTAATGTCGAAATGATCTGTCGAAAATAAAACTACCTAAGCCGCAAGTCGAGGAGGACACGTCGGTCGAATGGACTGATGTAAATGATTTAGTAGATATGTGCCGCCGCTTATCAAAGGAAGCCGCCAGACGTGTGGCGCCAGGTGTGATGCAGCATACAGGGCGATACAATATGCAGGGTGCCTTGTAAATATGTGACTACATGCGTATACAGGGTGAATACTTAAACAAATGTGCGGTGCGTGCTTTTGAAACCTGCTAGGTACCCGCCAGATACCTGCTTTGGAATCTGCTAGATACCTGCCTACCTGGTGTACCTAGCAGGTATCTGCGGGTACCTAGCGGGTACCTAGCAGGTATCTAGCGGGTACCTAGCAGGTTTCAAATCTGCAGGTATCTAGCGGGTATCTAGCAGGTACCCGCAGGTATCTAGCGGGTACCTAGCAGGTATCTAGCGGGTACCTAGCAGGTATCTGGCGGGTACCTAGCAGATTCCAAAGCAGGCATTCAGCGGGTACCCAGCAGGTATCTAGCGGGTACCTAACAGGTATCTAGGGGGTACCTAGCAGGTTTCAAAGCAGGTATCTAGCACCTAGCAGGTTTCAAAGCACGCACCGCACATTTGTTTAAGTATTCACACCCTGTATACGCATGTAGTCACATATTTACAAGGCACCCTGCATATTGTATCGCCCTGTATGCTGCATCACACCTGGCGCCACACGTCTGGCGGCTTCCTTTGATAAGCGGCGGCACATATCTACTAAATCATTTACATCAGTCCATTCGACCGACGTGTCCTCCTCGACTTGCGGCTTAGGTAGTTTTATTTTCGACAGATCATTTACGTTAACCCATTCGACCAGCGTGTCTTCCTCGACTTGTGGTTTAGGCAGTTTTATTTCCGGCAAATCATTTACATCAGTCCATTCGACCAGTGTGTCCTCCTCGATTTGCGGCTTAGGTAGTTTTATCTTTCGGGTTGGTCTTATTTTTAAACAGCGGTTTAATTATCCGTGAAAACTTAACTTTATCAGCCTGCTGATTCAGATAGCCTCGTTTATTTCTGTGGGCGCCACATAATTCAAGTATATGTTTATAGAATTGCTGGTCCAATAATGTAAAATTCTGGGGGTTTCTAGTAAATATTAATTCGTGTAGGCCCTCTGACCTCGGAAACGCCTTTCCGCCTATAAATATTTCATCTTTGCTTGAAATGCCATATCATATTCAACTTGCTCCATTCTCGTGATGCACGAGATTCAAGTCTAAGCTGCGTCTGTACTACGTAGAATGACGCTAGCAACTGAGTTATTACAGCTGAATATAGGCTTAAATAGATTAGAAAGCGGGCCAGAGGTGGACCAGAAGTAGTCCAGAAGTAGGCCAGAAGATGCTCCAGAAGGTGTTCGGTCGTATTGATTAGGTATCGTGTGACTTTTTCCCGCAATTTCAGAACAGCTAGAAGTTGTATAGGTATAATTTATTCTCTTGTCAAATAACACAGGTAAGGTGTGTTTAGAACCAGGTATATGAAGTCTGAAGTAGGTAAGCGGGTTTTAATGCATATATCACCCATCAACTGCTAATGGTACAGTAGGTAGCACTGATGATTATTGCATCTTATATAACTATAATGCTATCAAAGTTCTTTCTGTAGCGACCCTTAGAGATACCCGTATAGTATTATTTTAGGGTTCGTTTTAATATGTTTCTAGGAAAACAATAAACGTTTTAAACTTTTATTTCCTATAAAATACAAAGTTATGGGTACCTAAACATGATACAATCATTTATAATACCATAATTAGCGCAGTTGCATTTTTCAAATAATTTGTCGGAGCCTTCGTTGGAACAAAAAGCCGTAAATTGATTCATCTTCTTGACGGCTTCTACAATTCGTCTATTAAACTATTTTCGACTCTTATCACCCGCAACATCTTTATTTAGTAGAAATAAAACACGTTTTATTTATAGTAATTTTAATTGCAAGTATATAATCTACGTATAAACTTAAAATAAAAAAGTAATTAAATATTGTATATTTACAGGTATACATAAATAGTATTAAGGTTAATTAATAATCTACGTTATGTGTTTAACGACTTAAATAGTACGGTTTATTGTTTAACCCTCTTATAGCCATAGGGTATAGAGTCATAGTTTTCGACACGTTTTCGTTTACTAAAGGTTGGTCTGAACACCTTTGTTTCCACACAGGTAACAACGTCGTGGTCGGCGGTGCGTCGAATGTTTTTTAGTTGTTATATACTTTGGCTCAGTTTCTTCCAGGACCATACCGCACAACGATTCAAAATTTACCGTCTTCGAAGTGTTATAGTTGATGGTTATACCTTTCACTTTTATCGTGTCGTAATACTTGTCTTTCGCCGGGGAAAATACACGATAGGTGTACAATTTTGGCCCACCCGATGCAAATGTGGTGATATAACTCCCCTCACCATAACACTCCAGCTCGTCCGTCATCTCACCAAGGAAACTTCCCAGAGGCACGTCCCATTCATCAGATCTTGAGACGTAAATTACACTGTCAGTGTCGTAGTAAAGAACCCTTTCATCGAGCTGCTCCAGGTAGGAATACAGTTTAAGGCGGGCTTGTGCCGTTGTGTAAGCTGCTAGAACAACGTTAACGGTAGGGAGAGGGTCAACAGTTTCTTCTTTATACTCCCAACCCACCACAACTACATTTTCGTTTACAGGTTGTACAGTATTAATGTTAACAGCGGGGTTAGCTAGCATGCTAAAAAACGTTTCAGGTTTATTGACAATCGACGTCTTCTGCTGGTTTTCTCGTTGACCAAATTTCCCCCAAAAGCTGGTTATAACTGCTTTACCGACTTGCCTCAGCCCGGGGTTTTTCTCGATTTTATCGGGGTTCAGCTGCACACCTTCTTTTTCTAGATATTGCTGTATATATTTCTGTTTCTCTTCGCTATTATCACAACCCGCTGGCCATCCAGACGCTTGCTGCTTTATTTTAAGGTACTCATCGATGTATTCTTTGAATAAACCCTTAACAATTTGGTACTCCCACACCTCGTAGGTTTCTAAGACCGTATATCCTTTTCTATTGCCTTCCTAACCTCATCTACCACCCATGTACCACACAGTGCTCTCTGCTCTTGTGTATGTGTACACTCGCCTTGGTTTAGTTGTTCGCTACATGTGCGACATAATGAAAACATAAGTTTATGGTTTTGTTTGACGGGTAGTACTGGGTGATATAGGTCTTGTGGAGGTAGGATTTTACATTTAATTAGGCCTTCTGTTGTTTGCAGGTCCAACTTTTGGCAGTCTTCGCCTACGTACACTTTGGGATGACCAACGGGGTATTTACCGTACTTGTTCGTATACGGGTATAGCGAGCAGACGTCGACGTATTTTATTTTTTCACCTTCTGCGACTCTATGATACAGCTTGCTGGCCCCGGTCCTACCGCCATAGAACGCATCACGAGGGTTGAGCGGTGTGTTACGTAATAGTTCATGGTTTTCCACGTAAACTTTCATCTCTTCTGTCATCTCATTACGAAAATCGCATTCCCATTTTTCCACTACTTCATAACCGCTCGCACGTAATCTAGCTGTTTTTTCGAGTGTGTCCCCGTATCGAGTATACATTGTTATTGAGGGGTTATCATGGCATGGGCTATCTCTGTCGTAAGGGAAACATCTGGGGCACCCATGGTAGTAGCATCCGTGAAATTCAAAGATCTGTCTACTCTCGACACAATAACCATCCACTTTCACGCCGTGAATCATAGCCTCCCGGTCTTTGGCCGCGTGTTCGATGTTTATTCCACGCTGTTGTTCCTCCCACACAAGCCATTGTATAGCTACTATGGATTGGTTGTCCCGCCATCGGTAGCCCCCTTTAGGGATAATTCCTACTGTATTTGGTTCTAGGAAATTTCGTCTGTATATTTTATTACAGGCTGATGGTAGGGTTGTTGCTTCGGTGTATGGACACACGTTACCGCTCTCTAATAGTAGCTTACGAAACTCCAGGCAGGCCCGTGTTAGAATCTCTACGTCCGATATACAATATTCGACGATCTCCTTTTGAAAGTCGAACACATACTCTGTTTTTGATAATTCCTCATGCCACTGGAGGAATTTTTGCCGGTCTTCGGTCTTCATGTTATCGGAGTCATAGTATTCAACAGCTGGTAGGGGGCCAACGTAGTTTTCATTCTCCGCTTTGTTGAACAGGTGTGGAAAATAGCCTTTCTTGAGCTCGGTGAAGCCAAAAACTGTGGGTAGTTTGGCGAGGGCCATAGGGAAATAATTGAGGGAGTCGAGAAATTTCACATTACCGGTTGTCATTACTATTAACTTTGTCCCCCGCATTATGAGTTCGGGTGTTATGTCCGTCTGCGTTAGTATATAATGCAGGAGAAATTGATGGTCGAATCCACCAGCGTTGTGACCCATTACAACCACCGTTTTAAATTTCTTCCTAATTGTCATGATATGGTGTACGAAGGGGCTAATTACGTCGCTGCAATAGATTTTCTGCAGTCTTACGCCACACTTCTTGCATATCTCCAGCTCTGTGTCGATACACTGGTCGCAGCACTGCTTGAATACGCAGAGATTAGGTGTGTGAAGAAGAGAGTCGCCATGTTTTTTCTCCTGTCGCGTCTCTAGGTCGTAGAACACGAATAACATGTCTTTAAACGTGGGTTGCCTGTTGTCCGGTTGAATATAGCATAGGTGTCCCTCAGGTTTGTGTTTTTTGCAGACTTTGCAAAACACCTCACCACAAGTGTGTTCGCGACCCGTCTTTATTGTCTTAAGACAGCTGTCGCATCGTCGGATCTGGGCACACATCTTGGACTTGTGGAAGGTGTAACAGGTCTCGCCCGAAATGATCTGTTACAGTCTGTACATTTAATAGTCGGTTCGGTGGTGGGGCATGGCGGTGTGCTGCTGCAACAGGGACACGTACCTCCGCATCTATGTCTCTCTTTGGTGTTATACGCTACACTGCAATCCTCGCAGAAATAATCACATGCGAAGGTAGCGGTCAGGGATGTTATCACATTATAGTGACCATCGTGGCACAACAGGTTCAATTTCTTTGGGCCTCCATGTCCTCTAAAAATCACTTCTCGACCTTTACTACCGTAGTTATAGACAATTATCGTATAACCTGTAAGGTGTGCCTGTAACTGCTTTAATTCTGGTATTCCCGCTCCTTCAGCTGGGATGACCACACCGCTATCCTTCAACAGCTGGTGAGTTCTTATAGTCTGCAGTTTTTGTCTGTCGCGGCGTATACGGGCATGTTCGGGGTCTTTAGTAGTGTGTGACATAGCAACAACTAATGCTCTAGGTAAGCAAAGATTATCTTCGTTCTTTACGCAAATGATTCCTTTGCGCATCCTACATTCTTCCTCAAAAGTATTGTACAACCCTCCACGACCTTTGCCAGTGGGCATACGCACCGCCGTGGTCTTCAGGCAGAATGTCTCGGTGGAGAGGCCCGAGGAGTTTGATTGATATATGGAAGATATCAGCTTCCATACACTGTCGAAGGTAACCTCTTCAGCGTTCTTGAACCGGGTCCAGCCTTCTCCGCGAGTAAAGTCCTTAGAACAGAAGGTGAAACCGACTTTGTCAGTAGCCTCCAGGCCAGAAACACTTCTCTCTACGATCTGCTCAATAGCGTCCTTGATCCAGATAACAGGATCTTTGTCGGCTGGTATTGGTTTTATTTTAAATTCCAGCGCTCGGCCTCTGAGCCCAAAACGACGAACTAGTTTAGTGGTGTCTTTTACGACGGTGTAGTTTTCCATGTTTTCTTGAAGAAAGAACATACGTCTTAACCGTGTGAAATGTTAATAGTTAATAGCAAAAACAACTTGTTGTGGTCTTTTATATCTCTAATAATATTATTCTAAACAATGGTAGTGAGGGTAGCCGATAAATATTATACCTCTATACTTATACGCTAAAAATTTTGTCAAAACCGTGTTATCGGGCTCATAATTTAACAAATACAAATAATAGTACAGACCAAAACACCTCATTTTTGAATAATAAAAAAAAAGATCAAGTACTCACTGTGCAACGTATATTTATAATGCTATGACGAATCTTCTTTGATGATAAGAGTCTGTAGCGATAAAGTTCTGCAATAGCTAGAACAGACACGTCATGCGATTATCGCGTTCGTGCTCGCTTACCACTGTTGAGTGTTAAGTTTGTAAAATTGAGGTAACTCAGGTGTGTACAACTATTTCTTCAATCACTTTAAACATGTATCTGTGTGTATGATACGAAATTTTGGTCAAAAATGTGGTAGGTATAAAGGTTTCGAAGAAACCGCGCGAACTTAGTGATGAGTCATCCGTACCTACGCTGTTAGCGATATGGATGCTTTAGGTAAATTGATGCTGTTCGTTGTAATTGATTAGTTAACATAAGAGTTACACGTACCGCGTATAAAACACTAGAGATAATTATCTTTTATCGCGGTGATATTGTGTCTATTTTCCATAAGATTCAATGCAAAAAGGCGTATGTATCGACCGATATTCACATGTCCCCGTAAGAACCAATGTATTTAAACGTATGTACACCTATTAAGTGCATCTATCATGGTCAAGATGCACCAACGGTTTTCAAAACGCGTAATAATTTATCAATTTTAATTTACGAATTACATATATCTGACGGGTAATATAGCACTTCTACAATGTCTATCGTGCAAATAACGATAAATATATGGGACATAATTCATTGTATATACATATATATACTGTTTATATTTCAAGAAGGTATTTATGTATAATGAAATTAGTATAAAGAAAGCGTTTATACACACGTTTATCTGGTCGTTAAAACGCGTACGAACAGATGATAAATATTGCGTAATAATTATTCACCTATTTATTCCACGGATTATATTGTAATTATATTGTATCAGCTGTTTCTAGTATTGCATTTAGTTTGCAATTGTTAGCGTTTTTCCTACATTGCGATTTTTCTCCTTTCATTAGCATTGCTTTTGTATCTGTATTGACGTATACCGACAAAAAAAAAAAAAGTTCATTCAACTGATGTCTCGTCTTTACTTTATATACGCTCTAGAGCGGTCAACTGTTATCTCATTCGTACGTTCGTGATCATGACGACCTTAATATTTTTTATATTTTATGATATTCCACTTTACGTAAGTAGTTTATTTATTGTTTTAATGTTCTTTGACTGACTTGTATTTCGTTTTTTCTGTTCGATAGTGTACCCTGATGAAGCCTACATATTTTGGGCGAAAATTTGGTATTTTGTAATAAAGAAATAATAAATAAGGTGTTTTCCATCTTTATTTCTGCCTACATATTCTTTGAGGGAGTTTTTTCAAGCGCAAATTGGTCTTATAGTTACAAAGCACTCCGTTACTTCTTTCCTTGTTTATATTGTAAATATTTATAATTAGCGTATAAGTTTGGTGTATCTGTTCTTGCTTCATCAGTATAAACCGAGTGGTCGTCACGCATGGGTGCGAGGAAATCATCTCTACAACGATGCGTAGGTATTAGCTGTATTATATAGACAGTAATTAAACGAGCAGTGGCCGCAGTGATCAAGACGGTGCATACGGTTCCCTTGACGACTGATAAATTATACTTGTTTTTCGACAACTAGCCTATGTATTTCCTATAATTTATTTTAGGCTTTTGCGCCCGCTATAAACGGTTCTACAATTACTTAATTACAAAATATTTATAGAATATGAACCGTTGAGATATTAAACGTAGATAAGGTCGCATTGGTATCCGCAGCGCGCCTAACTTAAACTTACCAGCGGCTTATACAAGATACAACGCATAGGCACAATCAAGGTCACACACTAACCCTACTTCTTGAGGCAGGTGAGATGAGTCAGCGCGCTCGCGCGCCCCAACTCCCTAACCGTAACAGCTACAACCAAAAGGACGTTAATTTCGAGTCACGTGGGGTAATACACCCCTGCCTCACCCCGCGCTGGTAATTTCAAATTCTTCCCACACCGTGCCTGTATTTCAAACTTCGCGCCGCATTTAAGGGGCAGAGGAAGGAGGGGGAGGGAGAGAACTTTGGGATAGGCCACCGTCACCTAGCGAAAATAGGAGTGGTGGGGGGTGCCCAAGGTGCCCCCATACCTACTTATAATAAATAATTGTTTCAATATCAAACCATGTTACACGCTGCATACTAACTTATAGTACAAGTAGAAATACGAAACCCTTTCGACAACGAAAATCTTTAACAATACGTACGTTGTAATGTGGATATTTGTCTAAATACAATATACATATCAATAGACGGATACGTTAGGCAGCATTTATAAAAGTAAGTATATTGCCACCGTCTACCTGTCGCTTTGAACACCAAAAATTCAATACTTATATAAATAGCCAGGTCATGTATATTATGAAGGTACGTCATTCGCTTGACGGATAAACCGATATTGTATCAGAAGCGCAGCGTGCAATATAAACGCCCGGACATCCTCTCTGTCCATGATAGTACTTATAAACACATCTCTTTTTCGACGAATTTTTGGCATTCTTCTTTCTACACTCATCCCAATATTACGTCATATTTCAGTGATTCTTATGGTAGAAATGACGTCATGAAAGACAACCGAAGTAGGAGTAATTTATGTTAATTTGTCACAACTAGAAATCGTCATTAATAAATGTCCTACAAATAAGTTCAACATTTGCCGTACAGGTAATGTCAATACTTAGGGGACAAGTAACGTCACTATTTAACGTACATATAACGTCCAGATATTACGTAGTACAAAAAACGTCAGCTGTCAGAATATGTTACAAGTACACAAGCCACGTGCCTTCCGTGGTTGTTGAACCACCGAAAGAAGCCGAGTAAGACAAAGGACGTCAAAAAGTAAAAAAAGATCAACGTTTTTAGCACGTCCTCAGTTGGTTAGTTGATGACTGCCATCGATTACCATCTTAAAGTTGACGTCAATATAAGTGTGAAGTAACGAGGCTGTCAAAACTCATTAATGATTGAAAAACGGAATTGTATCAGATACATTGCGATCTTACCAAGTCAAGTAAAAGGTTACCTTCAACAGAGAGTAAATAGAAGACTCTAGTTAAGTTAGAGCTAAGATTTCTTCAGCCATAAACCCTGAATTGTTATTAGATCTCAATTGGCGACATCTGATTATTATATCAGCTTTATTCATAATAATAATAGACATAATGGTCGCTGTCAGTGTATTGCTTACTGCAAGTACGACTTTTTTCTCGGTTCCATCAACACAAAAGAACTGTCTTTTAAAATCTCAGAAATGAAGAAAGGTCAATTATCCTATTTGATCGTTAATTAACCATTAATTGAAAGTTTTATGGTACGTGAAGTTTAAGTATTAAATGTAAGTTATTTTTATGTTACTAAATATTTTATCCATTCCAATTAATCTTGGAGGCGTTAGTGTATATAACATAAATACTTCTCACGCTCGATTTTCCAGCTACCGAATAGAATAGCATAGACCTTGTTCTACGCATTCTTTCGTGTTTATAGAGAAGCATCCGTACCTTATTGAGTGGATAATCTACTAAGGAAATGCGTAAACATGAGGCCCAGCTAACATGTTGCAGATAGTGCTGAAATTTCACGCAATTTAACATTGTATCGACAGAAAATAATCGTAAAGATACAATATATACATACATACGAAGCTGAGACTATGGTCCGGAACAAAAAATCCGATATCTTGGAAAATTCGAAGGTTAACATCATCGTTAAGAAACTTGTATGGCATGCTCTTAGAGAGTTCAACCTTTTCCAATCATTTAACTGAATCGATATCGCAAAGTTATATTGCGAATGGAATAAGAGAATTGTCTTAAACTTGGATTTGTTATAAGAATAATAATGTATGAACAATACGTGGAAACACAAGCAATCTCTTCGGTCGTTTTTCTTCATTATTTCTTGACAGACATAGAAACCATTTCTCCAAAATGCCATCATCATCTTTCATTTCATTAGATAAGATGACAATGCGGAAATTAGGCACAAACGCGACACAATTTTTTTTCCCTGAATAATGGAATTTTATATGTGGCGTAAGTAGATGGTGAGAAAATGTCAACTGATATCGTAAAGAAAGACTTACGAGAAAAACAGGAACGCAAATAATTTAAGAATAATTCCGTAGGAAGAATAATTCTTCAACGCTGTATGCAAACTGAATAAAAATCGATGGGAAGCCGAAGTAAACTTTACTTTGTAATGTGCCATCTATCGGTATTTTCAAATTTTTCACAGCCTTTTCTAATAATGCAATAGCTTTTAAAGAAACTTCTTTGTTTAACTTTGACAATAATCGATTGTGTCTGCAGACTGTTACTTATGAAAAGGTTCCTTCAAATGTAAAAGAAACGCGGGCAAGTTTTCAACTGAACATAGACAGACAAATTACTTTTCGAAAGCCTGAATTGTTGTCTTTCAAAAACGTGCACAGTTGACACAAAAACACAACTTGTATTATCCATCGTTTATTATGTTATGTAGAGGTATTCAAGACTAACTCAATAAGTAACTTCTCTTAATGTAAAATACACACGTAGACAATATTCAAGCGGGAAAGGTTGCCCGAAAAAGCTCGAGAAAGTTTGTTTAATTGCTTATTATTTTCTTTCTTTAGTTAGAGCAATAATTTCCTGCTTGTTTAGTTTAACTAATTTTATCTTCTAATCTTATATTTATGAAAGTATTGGCTCACTATCTCCAGTGTTTGATTGCTGTGGATACAAACATATCCCACAGACAGGATAAACATAGAGGAGTTACTTCAAAATGTGATATATAAAACGCCTTGTCTTGTAAAACAACACACTCTTGAAAATGGTCAGAAAGTTTCTGAAGATTCGAAAGCAAAGTCATCTTAAGTAATCGGCCCCACGACGGCTCTCACATGTTCTTGAATGGCCAAAAAGTGGAAACAGAAAGTAGTCTACATGTACCAGATTAAAGAGTAGGAAAGATATTCATTCTGGGTTAAGAATTGACGCAGTCGAATTCCATATTGTGTACTGTCGCTATTTTTCCCAAACTGTGGATGAACGCATTGCTTTATGACTTCTCTAAATATAACTCAAAGACTTGCTCTGGTAGATGTCAAGTTTCCAACTAGTTGATATAAAATGCTTAGATACATTACAGTTATCAATTACGTTTGAGAAATTCTGTTGCCAAATTACAAGAAAATTATTCCAACATCTCACTAATGGTTTGTGATCTTTGGATTGATATTTTCATACACTCTCTTTCACTATTGAACTTACTTGTTTGAAACGTGCACGTTCTGTTCTAATCCAGTTTCTACCACGAGAAATTTAAAGTTAAGTATTTGTAGGATTTTTTTTAAATAGATTTTGGTAACTCTACTAAAACCTTCATAGTATTGATGTGAACATGTTACTGTTATTTTTCAAACTAACCTTTTTATATATAGATTTATATGTAGATATGGAAAAAACAATTATTTGGGTTTATAATGGAAGGATGTAGAAGATCCGCTCTTCAATTAGCTGAATCAAATTCATCAGTTTAACAAAACCACTAGACTTGCTCGAAGAAGTTGGATGCAGAATATTTTAAATAGACATCTGGAATTATTGATATGAAATCCAGAGGTGATCTCGGAAATGAGAACTAAAAGATTTAGCAAACTTACTGTTTCATAATTTTTGGGGCAACTGGTGAAATTAGTGGAGCAGTTGACTGAACCGGTATTACCTTGAAACCTTCTAAAAGTATAATTGGAAAGCCAGCACGACAGATAGTAACTGCGGAGATATGTTTTTCTGCAGTAGGTGCTTGCATGCCTACTAAAGGGAGTTTTGCCCATAAGAAAATGCAGCAAACGCTTTTTGATGGAGCTGTAGATGATACCTGGCCGTTGAGTAAATTTGAATCTGAAATGGTGGACAGAAAAATAGAACTGTTTAAGAGGTTTAGGAAATTAGTGACATGTTTTAAAGCTTCAATAGATAGACCGATGCTACTTCTTTCTACACCTGATTGGTTGCAATCTCTGTGAGTTTTATTTATGAAGCCTTTGAACACTTATCTTGCTCCAACTTCCTGCAGTATTTAGTGCTACGTTCACGAGAGCAGCTACAATGACAACAGCCATAAATAGATTAAGAAGAACTAGGACCTGTAGATTTAGATATCTTTTTTGATGCAGATTTTCTGCCATTTTTGCAATAATAAAAATTAGAAACACGAGAAGGACTATACTTGGATAAATCTCTAACGTCACCCTTCGTGTTAAGTCGAAGAACACCCATCATCAGTATGTGGCCACGCGGACCTAAATTCAGCGATTCAGCCTTTTAAGTGATAAGTTTAACAGCTGTTATTTCTATAATGAGACGCATAGGTAAAAGAGTCGTTCGAAAGAAATAAAATCAAAATAGTAGCAAAACGAGAAGTAGTAAAAAGAATAATAGAAACCATAACAAAAACCGATACAAACAAAATGGAAAAAGATCGAAACAGCAAAAGAGTAAAAAAGTGATTCCTATCAGCAATAGTGAGATAGTGAAGGCATTCTTGGCAGCGGTGCAGAGTGTCTTTATTGTTTAGATCTTTATTTCATGGTTTTTGAAGGACGAATTATTTGATTCAAATATTTCAAATGCGCACACAACACTTAACGACTAGTTTCTAATTTGAGACCTCTGCAAACAGCTCATTTAGGTTACCAACTGGGTTATTCTGTCTTAGTTTTGCCCTCAATGGTTTTGCCTCATCCTATTTTGTCGTTTTTGACTGTCAAAATGGAATAATACACCTGCCATAGATTTTGAGTGACAGATAAAGAATCATTCATGTAAGGCCACATCTTTTGTAAGGACCTTTGAAATTGTTATATTATAATTCTTTTAGGACTGTTTTCCGCTACAATTCAGCTCCAGTTGCAATTAAGAAACACTACTGGTGTTTAGCGAAGCCCATCTAACTCTAAAATTTAAACATGCAAAATTTAAACAATAAAAATCGCTTAAAGTACAAATAAAACTTGTAAAGTATTAGGTAAACGTCATTTTTCTAATATCCATCACTTTTTAACCTTAATCCGAGTTTTATGCCTGGGGGGATATTCAAAGTTTTTGTTATCGAGAGAGCGACTATGGTGGGGTTCCAAAAGTACGCGTTTTAATTGCGGACGTAAAGCTCGTAAATTAATTGTCGGTTATAAAGCTATTTGTTTAATGTTGGAAATTCGGTTGCCGCTAATTTTTCACCCTTTAGTAATAAATCTAACTAAAACACTTTCACTAAAATTACTGCTTACGTTCTTACTTCACTCGTTGATATTAATTCGGAAATTGGTATGAGGAATCTAGAAATCAAATGAGGTAGTGTTTAATTTAGTTTTAACTAATATATTTGTTATAAACACCTTCACATTGTAGTCTAACGGTAATCCTTATGATAGTCTGCAGCACATGTATGTTAGCATCGCCTTTTTGATTGCTTACGTTTACTAATAATATGAGACGATACCACTGAATAATTAAAAAGAATGTTACTTTGCTTCCATGCACATGTTTACTGAAATTGACAACGAGCTGTTTGGTAAGCATTAGAGAGATTCGGGGCATCCCGCTCTAAGTCTTGAAGATGAGCAGTAAATAAGTAGTACACTATCTCAACTACTACTTAGATTGCCACATAATTAATATTCCCACGTCAATGCTTCGAATTGCTAGCGCCGAACTCGATTTTATGAATCTTTTCACATTTATCCAAGCTTGACGACGGAGAAAGCGTGTACTACAGAACGAGTTTTCATCTTCATCATTCAAAATTTTAAATTTATACAAGCAATATTATTTTGAGAGCTATATAATCTTTATAACTTTATCTCGCAGAAGCCTTTGCCTTTTTGGGATTACATGAAAGTACAGGTGAAACCCTCGAAGCGAGAACCTAACTTATTGTTATAGAAAAAAAAACATATCCTCTTCAAAATATATAATGTCGCTAAGGAAAATGGAATGGAAATAAGCTCTCAGATGATGTAATATTCTTATATCATGAAGATGACACACAAAAAATATTTTATGCTTTACCGTTTTTGTAAGAATAAAATGAAAGTAAATCTTTTATTAAATGATTACGTTTCAACGTATGCTATAGAATTTATATGAAAATTAAGTAATTTCATTTTGCACTTTATGAGGAAGCTATAAATTTATAATAGGGATAAAGTTATGATTAGGATATTGTTGATGTATACGCTATGGTAACATCAACAGGATTCCTGTTTTAAAATTAGATAGGAAAACACGGTTGTAATTTTTTTTAATAGCGTTTACAACTTTTGGAATATACGATTCTTTCTTCCTTTGTACTACAGTGATTTACATAAAGCAGAAGCAGGTTTGGTTTGTTATCTTCTTATTTTATCGTGGCTTTGACTATTATTACTGTACGACAAACTTAAATGTATCTTAAGTTGTATTTCACGCTCTTCGTCGACTTATGTGTATATATATACAGTAAACATTTGCATACTTGTATTTCTCAACACAATTTCTCCAACATCTTGAACAATCCAATCAAATATCCAATATATAACACCGACCAACAAACCATGTCCAGAGTACCTCACGCTGATCTGCCAGTTGCCCCAACCAGCCAAAGGGATGGATAGGTACAAGTACACTAGAAGTTCGGCCAATATCTGCTTAGCCTCAATGATGCTCAATGCAATGATCCAGTGATGAATTGATTAACTCTCAGTTGTTCGTCATGTTCAGTAAATTACTGAATTTCATTTTCAGGAGTTATATGGAGGTGGGCATTGTTTTGCATTGTATTATACTAGTTTATTGTGCACTATACGCTGCTAGTTGTTTTGATTCTCAGTGAAAGTCAACATGAGTTGTGTCTAGGTTCGTGAGAGCATCTGCTGAAGGAACGAATCATTTTGGAGTGGCCATGGTTTTATAAAAAACACATTACGAAAAAAAGAAATGCAGTATTTACATCGATGTACCAGTCAAATTTAGAAAGACATGACGTCTCAGTCAGTGTCACATACACGTACAATCTGCCTGCAGCAATTTTATAGGTACATAAAATCGAGCTCACCAAATATTGACGCACTGAAAGATACAACTCCAGTGCCTTTGAAGCTTTTAGAGCATTTGCAATTCAGATACTTTGATAACGGAATCTCATATTCATCGTTCTTAAGATGGATTTTTATATTTTTTAAAGTATCCTTTCTATTTTGAGAATGTCCTCTACAGGTTTACTGACTGTTATCGAAACATTCACCACCTGATGCGTATACACAAGATTGGTGAAAGAAATGGTAGCTTATTAGACATACCAAACAAAGTTGTGACATGTTCACCATTCTTGTTCGGGTCTATGCCTACCGTTTCTGCTACAATAGGGTTGGCAGATTTTCTTATGATGCATGTTCGTGGAATGAAGGGATTGCTACATCGCGACGAATGTCCGAGTTTTGTACAAACCAGTGGTGTTCAGTATAATTCTCAGGAAGACACAATAAATGAAGAAAACAGACTTTCAGCGCATAAAAACAGATATACGATTGATTGGGCCGCACTAAACGGGTGTTGGTCTAGTGCTAGTCTGCTGCCAAGAATCATCCCAAGATAAGTCACTGAAGCGCACCATGGCAGGCGAAAATTAGCAATATAAAGATGGTCATAGGGTGGTCGCGGGCGCTTGGTTAAGTGAATGGCCTGAAACGTCGTCTTATTGAGTTTCAAACGCGATTTTCTCCAGTCATAATTCAGCTTCTAGTTTGACATTTATGCTCACATGCTTTCATTTTTCTCTTTTGATTTCAATTCTTGTTTATTATATATGTATGTATATTGTACATTCTGTTATATCCACAATGCAGTGAACTAGCAGCTTATTTTAGTAAACAAGGAAACCATAATGTGAAGGTGACTCCAGGAATGCCATTATTCAGTTGTCGATGCTCCTGACTTAAATTTTTATATATTCATGGTGACTGCAACTAGTGTGGCTTCCTACAAAGTCTAGCACTGCTGCGATTGTTGCAGAAAATTTACGTCTAGATGTATTTACATTGGCATTACCTTGCCCTTTAGCTTTATCCAGCAATTTTCTGAGAGTCCTTTTGATGAGAACGTTGTTCCTCTATGTCTCTTGATTAAATACTTCAGCTTTATTCTAAAGTTTTAATTTTGAATTTCGCGATGTTATAGTTTTGCTACATCTGTTACTTCTGATTAATTACATATGGGATACGTGGTGTACAAGCTTCAAGTATTTCTTCACCTGTTATAGTCCAGTTTGTTGTTAGCATTTGTGTTCTCGCAGGTGAGATTTGATGTCCAGTTTACAACGCAATTTTAGGCACTAGATAGAATAGCTGAAGCATCTGTTAAGGCCAAATACTGTAAACTACTTATATTTCAGTTTATATTTTAAGCTTTAAATTTAAAGAATTACAAACGTATCATTTTAAAAACTCAGCAAAGCATAAAATCTATATTAAAATTGTGATTGTTGTCCTGAATAAAATAAATTCCTATGAATAAAATATGCAAATTAGCAACGCTAGAATGTATTCAATTCATCGACACATTGTAAAACCTGCGTCGTAACTTGCGTCCAAATATAACGCAAATATTCGACTATATTACAACATATAGGGGGAAGGTAATTATGGTCCAGTTTCAAATATTAGTTCACTAAAATTATAAGGGTATTAAATATACATGGATAAATAAATTAAATGTACCTAAATCAAGTAAACTTTGAACTGTTAGCTGCAAAAAAATATCGTGCTTGATAATAATGGGTATTAGGAGAAAAACAAACATCAATAAATTCAGTGAAAATGTAGGAAATAATGAATTTCAGGTTTACCTACGTAATACGGAAAGGCCGTTAGCTTATCGCGAATGTAATGAAAATTTACTTTTATGGAAACAATATATAAACTTTCCGGAGGTAAACCTCAGAAATTCTCTTTTACAAAAGAACAATTTTGAAATTATAAAATGTGTTCTACGAATATGGAGGTATATAATTTTTATCTAGATAGGTAATTTTAGGCTAAATTAGCAGAAAAATGTGTAATACTAGAGAGAAATGCGGAATTTGCTCTTATCCAATTAACATAGTGAAGGCGAGGAAGCTACTGTAATAATCATACAGTCTTTTGTGCCAAATTATCTAACTGATAAAGCTTTTCTACTTGTAAACTATAACGACTATGGAATATTATCTACTATGGAAAATGGATTGGTATAAATTATTAAGGACGAAGAAACTGCTTGAACGTCAGTGAAGTTACTGCAAGTCCTTCCTCTTATGTATTTATCCTTAATATTAGTAGGCACATTCATAAATAAGGATCACAGTAGAGATAGGTAATTTAATGTGATTACTTACATAGTTCAGTTGTACTACACATAAACACATGATATTAAGCAATCACTGGTAATCACAGCGTAATCGAAATTGCACAGTATAGGTGATAACTTTATGTTACAGTAAAGGAGACATTCCATTGGAAAGACTTGTAATTGCTAGCCAATGCTCATGGGCGTTGCCATATGAGCTATAGTAAAGTCTATGCATTATCCAATTGAATATCGAATTATATTTTGAGAAAGTTCTACCCAGCGTTCCTCAATCCGACCTTTTAGTTGTTGAATTGTTGTAATATACCATGTTTTCTAATAGTTTACTTTTCAAGTAAAATATATTGAATCATAAGAAACTTTGACATAGCCCAACCCAACAGCTAGATCTGTACAAAAAATTAAACAATTCTATGATGATTTACCCCATCAGAAACGTTCATTCTTACGGCTAACTATATCCAATCAAAACTCGTTAGAGAACTCATAAGCTTAGTGTTGTGTGAGGACACATTTCACAATTTATTTAAATATCCCAGCTTAACCGTAAATCCATTAGCAACGAAGTTTGACGGTTTTATTACGTTCTAGTGGATTAGGTGACCATATGTTAGCTCATTTTGCTATAGGAAAATTTAGTAACTCAAAAGTAATCTTAAATATTTATAAGGTTGTGTTCTTACCTCTTTCGTATCGTTTGTAAAGAGCAAAGTTATACCGCTTCTAGATAATTGTAGAGTCCATCCTGGAATATCCGAAGTAATCCGGAGATTACTGTATTTTCATCATTATCTTCCAGCAAACTTTACATCCTACGGATCCGGTAACGCTATTTTTGAATTATTAACAAATACTCAGGATGAAATAAGAAATTTATTGTACGATGAAATTTGAAATTTGAGAGGCATCAATAAATAAAACGTGTAACTACATACAATACTATTAATGCAGTTTGTTTAATTTAATGGAGAATTTCAATTTATTTGTATTTATGAATGATAAGCCTGATGACGTTTTTTCTCGTTGGTGATTTTAACTTAGCGATATAATACCTTTCCTAAAATTACACCAATTTTAAAATGATGTTCATGCTGATGGAAAATTGCTGCATCTCGTTTTATCAAATTATGAGAATATTAAAGTTATATTATGCGATAGCGCTGTTATTACTGATGACAAGTTTCATAAAGCTTTAGATATAAATATTTTATTAGATATTATAAAGCATATTTACAAGATATGTCGTAAAGTTTATGATTTAATTTTAACTATGATCTCCAGAATAACGATTTAACGAGAACGAATGCGTTAAGGTAATCATTTTTAAAGGTAAAACTTCGATTGTAACCTTCAGTTTGATCTCATAGACCATAATCAAAGTCAACATGTATATAGAGGTTTCAGAAATGGCGAATTGTAGATGGCGTTCCAAGATCATCAAACAATAAATTTAAGGGTGGAACAAAATGGGGTCAACAAGAATTTTATGCACAATATAATTTTGAGTGGTGTATAGTGACATCCTATTCACTCATTTCCGGTATTTAAATTAGTATGATAAAATTTTGCGTGAACTATCGACCAATTTTTGGCAAAAATGTAATTTAAAAATAGTATCTCAAACAGGAAAAAGTTTTCGCGGCTATATAATAGATCCCGAGTTTAACAAACGTCCCTTTGAAACCTCTAATATGATCTAAATTATTTTGCATACAATACATTGAGATATTCATGGCAGCATACAAAGCAATTAAGGGAAGGCAAGCAAACGAAACTTTATACTGGAATTCCATTCGTATAGTAGTTACTGAATGTAAATTGCATAAAATATTCAAGACGCGGAAAATATTAGAATGAGTTAGGACATAATTTCCAGTTGCGGACAGCCTACATAAAGACGGGATTGGATTGCTTGTGCAGACTGGCATACAGTAGATAGAATTACTGCTACTATTATTATACTGTTCATAAACCCTCGACCTTAAAGGATAAAATTGTATAGTTCTTCGGCATAGTATACTTCCCAACAATTTGTTATATCTTATAGCAAGTTGAGTAACTAAATCGTGGTGGATCACAGCTAAAAGGGATTTATCGTAATGCTCTACAGTAGTTAAGATATTTTGCTACATACTTGAAATACTTAACACATAAACTAAATGTGAAACTACAATATGTATGGAATATTTAAAACCGCCTAGAAGTTGTACTTCTTGAAATGTTTCGTAGAATTCTTTGAAAAGATTAGTTTATTTTAGTCCATTATCTTTCTTTTTCTTTTGTTTGAGAACTAAATAAGGAATTACCTTAAAAGTAAATAAACGATATTGTTGTAGAGTGTATATGTTTACTATCATTCTTGTAATAAAACAGAAACTGTCCGACAAATTTACGCATAATACAATAAATTATTGAAAAACGCGTAGTTGACGTTCGAAAATTTCGAATGACGTCTGAACATATGTTCGAAAAGTTGAAGTTCGAAAATTAGAAGTCAATTTTACTTAACCATCAGTTGAATATTACAAAATCTTTAACTGATGTTATTGTTTGTGAATGTTGAATTAATACAAGGGCGTATTTTTCTATTATTTACCTAGCCATGAAGAAAAGCACAGAAGAAGTCTGACGGAGTTAGGTCGGGGCTATAAGGTGGATGCCTTAACTCTATAAACCCACAGTCATTGATTATCTGCTGAACTTTGTCTGCCTTATGAATCCGGCAATTGTCGTGCAGCAACAAGTTTTTTTTGTGGATAAGAATGCGATCGTTTTTCCTCTAGAGCAGTTTTTAAATTTTTAATTGTTTCCGTAGACGTCCTCATTTATGGTAGACCCTCTCGGCATATATTCAATAAGCAAGACTCGTTCAACATCCCACAAAACAAATTGCCATCAGCTTTTTTCCAGAAAATTATGTCTTGGACTTTTTTGGTGGTGGAGAGCCCTTATGAACCCACTGCGTAAATTCTTGTTTAGTAGGAGGGTCCCAATGATGTAAGTCTCATCCCTGGTGATAATTCGAGATAAAAATGTTTTGTCCCTCTCTAACTCGGCCACATTTTCTTGAGAAACTTCTTTTCTGTACAGTTTTTATTCAGGTGTAAGCAATCTGGGTATCCACCGTGCGGACACCTTCTTCATTCCCAAATCGTCATGCAACATTTGGAGGACACTTGCTTGGAACGACAGAGATCTTTATACGCCGATCTTTCAGTACCAAATTTCGCACGTCTTCAGTTCGAGCTTCAACACATCGTACGGATTTTGGGTCCTCATTGATTGACTCTCGGCCCCACTGAAAGAGTTTAGACCAATATTTTACTTAAAAATAAGATAGTGCATCTTCCCAATACACATCAACCATTCTTTCATGAATTGCTTTTGGACCATTGTCTTCTTTTGGCAGAAACTTTATTACGCTGCAATGTTCAATCTTAGTTTCCCTCATTTTATCAAGAAGTAGACCGTCTCAAATCTCTGTGAACAACACAAACTTAACACAACTTAGCACATGTACCTCTAACAATGATAGGAATTTTTCAATAATTTGTTTGACAACGTCACTCTTTTGATTCATAGGTAGATAGATAACACAAAAATACGCCCTCGTAGTTTTGAAGTTTTTTATTGCTATAGAAAATCAGCACCTTTGGAATTACTGTACCCTTCCTAGATCTCATAAAACCCTACTTATACAATCGCACAAACTACATCTCCCAAAGGATGGCCTTCTAATTTGTAATGATATTAGATGCCAAATTGTCTAATGACACCGCGTAGGAAAAGCGGTGGTCTGTGCTATTTTTCACCATAAAGCATTACACTCCAGTAGAACGTGCTCAAATAGTGAAAATGTATTTTGAAAATTATAATGTAATATAAAATTTCTTGCCATTGGTTCCCTATCGACTGCTGTCCATCCAATTATTAAAGTGCGTGTAAATCCAAGCTTGAGGACTCAAGAGAGTCATAAAACCTTAAATCCGAGCCATTTGCCGCAATTTAATATTTCTAGAAAGTTATTATCGTGCATTTTGAAGAAGGATCTGCATTTATTTTTATATAAAACACAAATCGTGAGCAGACTTTTGTGCCGCATCGATTAGAATATGATCGAAATTGAGACAATTGATGGATAATTATGACAACTTTTGAAAACGCTTAACTATGTCCGACGAGGCTCAAAAAAACAAACAAAATTGCCACATCTGCTGCTTTGAAAAGTCACGTATATTGCATGAGGAATCTTTGCATAATCAAACAGTGATTTCCGACTGCATCATCGATCCATTTTCGTTTCAATATAACGGCAGAACAACTTTACCACCCAAATGGTCCCAAGAGGAGGAAATAATTTGAAGCAAAGTTGATTACGACTGGCTTACACCTGCAATGGACGTAACCACACCGGACATTTTTCCTTTGGAGGTTCCTCATAAGAAATATTTACGTTTATAAACTTCGTAATTTGGAAGAATTAAAGCAGAATATTCGCCGCGAAATCATCAAGATTTTCTCAGAAATGCTCGAGAATATGCAAATTGCATAGTGTAGTTTGCCATTTATTCAGAAAAGAAATTGTTTACCGTGAAAAAATGGCTTACCGTGTACAATGGACATTACCACAATGAATTCATTTTTATATCAGATGCACCATAAGGATCCAGTTTGAGACTATTATTGTTCAAAATGATATCAAGATCTTTCCTTCTATAGCCATCGATGAAAATGGTAAAGGACCCTACACATGGATTACAAATTGTGTGCAACCAATATACTACAGATTAGTGCTGACAAGAGTTAGTCGGTATAGTGTACACGGTACACTATAGTCTCTATTTTATCGCAATACTACATTAATGAAGTGGTCCGACATCATTAAAAATCTTGGCTGTATTTTCGACACAAGGTATCGAAAACCTAGCATCAACATTTTTAAAACGATTGGGTTTTATAATGAGAATATTGTTTTATCAAAAAATACTAAACTCGCTTTCTTATTCCCTATCAATTAGTTATTTAGAATGGTGTTCCACAATGTGGTCACTATATTATCTGTGTCCGAATCTGTAGCTGGAACAGGTTCAAAGATGATTTTTTAAATTCATATCATTGCTTTTGTAGAATGGAGATTTATTTCTACTCGGTTGATATTTTTCATTGCATAATTCTACACTTTAAAACTGTTAATAATCTAGTAAAACTCTTGTCTTCCCACATATGTTGTCAATTTTTGTCATTTTAACGCAGAACTTATTAAGTAGGACCCCAGCAAATTCTATATTATCTTGAAGTATAAGCTCTCCGTTATTATCACACTAGTGAAATCGGTGTAACTTAAAATGGTGCTATCATCAGTTAAGACATATGTGGACAGGTTGTTAATGTATACGATAAAGAACATCGGCTCAAAAATAGATTCTTGAGGTACGCTGGCCATCACATAGCACACATTATAACCATTAAATATTTAAGATAACCTGTTGTTTTCTACTGAACTAACTGTTTTCTAACTCTGACTCCATATCTTTTCAATTTTTATAGCAGTAGATCATGATACACACAGTAGAAAGCTGTGTTGATATCTATGAAAACACCAAGGCGGAAGTTATTCATTGAAAGATTGGAAAGATAAATGGTTACATGGACTGTAGTGAACTGCTGGTTCTCAACTTTTTCCATTACCATACATTTTCTTTACATATGGTGAAAGCGAATTTATTACACAAGACACCATGGGTAAACTTGTGAACAACTACAATAACTTCGTAAATTCATAAAATTATAAATAGTATATAGAATGATTTCATTTTCTCATATTTGTGTACTTTTGTATAACTTGTATCTTATCCTTTATATACTGGAGATACCGTTGGGCAATAAACTTCCATTATTGTTATTATTTCTTATTAACACTTATCTGTAATCGAATTCTCCGTATTTAACCTAATGGTTGTACGGATCTAATTACAAAAATGAGGTAAAATGTTACGAAAAACGTGAAATGAACAAATGAAATGGATAATTTGTATCACTTACTGACATAATGACCAACTATGGACTATGGACTAGAGTTCTGTTAAATTAATTGCAGTACAACTTGAGCTCATTTAGCTTTTTATTACTCGCATTTTCCGCGACAATACTAATGAATTAGAACAGAAATTGATTTAGACTAACACCTACAAATCCTACGTGGGAGTAAGATAATGAACAGAAGCATAAAATTAATGAAATTATAATGGGTAATAAGTGAAACAAAAAGAAAAAAATAGAAATGTTCATTTAAATGTACGCACCTATTTTGCTAACTCTATATAATAGTGATAGAATTTTCTTCAAAAGATACTACTAGAGTGAATCTTCAGACATTAATATTTAGAAAAAAAATCTTAAACACATGAAATGTGTACATTAAAATTTTATGTCGTATAAACATGAATACTAGATGAAGTTCAAAGCACGACTTCTAGATATATATTTTTGTAATACTGAAATATGTGCTTTTATACTATCATGTCAGTAATATATACGAAATTGAATTAATTGTACTATAAATTTCTTAATGACATGTATTTATAAAATTCATTACAAACCTCTTCTGTAATTTTAATTTTATTCAAAACTTTAATTTGAAAATTTGAAGTGCACATTAAAATCGTATAAATGTAGCAGATGTTTGTCAAGGAATCTGCGAAAGAAAGTAGAACCGATCTAACTTGAGGTTGTAAGATTTTTCAAGAATTTTTATGAAACATGAGACTGTAAACTTTAGAATTACCTCTATCGAATCATCCGTAGAATACAATAATTATGTTTCCTGTTAGTGCGATGTAAAAATTTTAATAGCGCAGATATGAAAGTCGACTTTAATTTTATAACTGTGCTTAATGTTCTATTATATTGTTGTAATAACCGACCGTCCAAAGTATGAATCACTATTATTGTGTTTTATATCCTGTCTGTATTTCGATATGAAATAATATGATCAGCTGCTATAAAAAAGTTGCGCGATTAAAATTGCGCTGAAATTTGTCAAATATATAAATATAACTTATAACGTATGGATTTTGTGTAGGCCCATTAGAGTGTCAGCAAACATTACATCATAGGAGAATTACTATTAATGGCTCAATGAGACGGTTGTAAAGTGACTTAAAAACTCTTAAAAGATCACTACTTTATATTAGCTACCTTTCGCTGTTGGGACAAAATTGACAGCGTAATATTACTTACACCTAGATAATCCACAGCAAAGGCTGTAGCTCTTAACCAGCACTAGTGCTGGACACACCGCACAAACATGTAATATGTTGCATTTTAAAATAATCGAGTCAAAGCATTATACGATAGTCAACCCATTATACATACTACCCTACCGCCAAGAATAATTATTGTTTAGTGTCAATTGAAATACGTCAAATATTATTATTATTATCTTCCCTATTGTGCCATTATCTAAGTTACAACACTTTCACAAATGTATTCCAAGGAGGAACAAATTCAAATGTGCTTATGATATCAAAACCATCAAAGTCTACAAATGGTGAGCGACTTATTTTCTGTACAATTTCCCCATAGACCAATACCTACACGTTCGACAATTTTAAAAAATGTATAATAGATTCAAAACAGAAGAAAGTGTCGCTGACCATAAAAAAAAAAAGAATAGAATGAAAACAGTGTTAACGGAAGAAATGAAATTAAACATTTTGCTTTTCGTAGAAGAGAATCCTTTTAAATCGTTAAATTTTATCGCGTCAGAATTTAATATATCCCCCTCAAGTGTGCGCAATGTACTTAAAATTGAAAAATTTCGGTGTTAGAAATTGAATGAACTGAGTTTTGCAAAGAAATGTTTGATTTACTAAACCAAAATGAAGATTTGTTATACACATTTTTTTTCCGATGAAGCTACCTTTTATTTAAACGGAAAAGTTAATTCACAAAATTATAGGTATCATGGCTTAGTTTATGTTTTTACAAAGTCATTGTAAATTATCTTTACTGGGCGCACAGGAATCTTCATATACAAAATTGTTCACACGTACAATATAATGAAAATGTTAATGGCGGGTTGGGCATAATAAATAATACATTGATTAGTCCCTTTTTTTATAAATGGTACCTTTGCGAACCTTTTTCGAAACTCAATATTTCTTGAAATTTGGCAACTTGCAATACAAAATTGTTGGTATCAACACGACGGAGTTCCACCACATTGAACAGTTGAAGTGAGGAACTTCCTAAATGAAAATTTTCCTGATCGCTCGATTGGAAGATACGGACCGATAGGATGGCTAGCAAGATCCCTACATTTAGCCCCAAACGATTTTTTCATTTGGGGTTACCTCAAATCAAAAATACGCATATACCAATATTAACAACACAGGAATTGAAAACCAGGATTAGGGTAATTCCGGGTGAGATGGTGAGCTGGGTGAGACGGTGAATTGGCTTAAATGCTATATTTGATGCCATTGAATTACCCTACAGAAGAAAGCAATAATCTCAGAGCATCACCAAATAAAATAATCAATTCTATACAAAATTTTTATTATCCTTTAGGTTACTGTTTAGAACAAAAAGGCGATCATTTTGAAAAATACTTATAATAAAAACATTTAAACATTTAATTCCTTATGTCTATCAATACAAGACCTACTCTTTGTTTGTTTTTAGAGTTTAAACACTCGTATAATGCATTGACTCGATTATTTTAAAATGCAACATATGGATATGTTGCATAGTAAAATAAAGCGCTGTATTTAGATTTAAAAAAAAATAAAAATAACTGATTATCCAACAATAAAAATGAGCAAATGTACATATAAAAATAGGCACAGAATTTTCAAAAATATTCAAGAATTTTTAAAAGATTATCCACAAAAGAAATATTCAAATCATGTTCAAATAAACGTTAAAATTCTCAAAATGTTAAAGCAATTAAAAAATGAAATAAATTATTGAAAATGCCTTTAAAAATGATCCACAAATGCTTAACAAATGTTGAAAAGGTATTCAAAACAAACGTTCAGTTCTGTACATGTTTAATCAGCTAGAAGAAATAACGTTAAAAAATAAATGTTCAAAAATTGTTTAGACAAATGTATTCAAAACAGATTCATTAAATGTTGAATAAATCCTGAAAAATATGTTATTTTTAATTATCAAAAAGATGTTTAAAACGTACTCAGGAAATGTCTAGGAGTAACTATTCGAAACAATATTCAATAAATGTTCTAATAAATGGTCAAGACAAAGTTAAAACGAATGTTGAAAATTTTGAAACATATTGAAGAAAAAATAATGAAGAAAAAACCTTTATAAGTGTTTAATGAATGTTAAAAAATGGTATTGAAGCAAATATGTTGGAAACATAATTCAAAAAAATTACACAACAATGGCCAAAAACAAGTAAAAATTTCTTATCAAAAAACTATCACAGAATTGGTCGACAATATTCATTCAAATGTTTAAGAACGTCGAACAAATGTTAAAAACTAAACAGTAAGAATGCTTAAAACAATTCAAACAATTATTCAACAAATGTTTAACTAATTCTCGAAAACGCCTTAAAAACTGACCCCAAAAACAAAACATGATATCGAAGGCTTCCACGGTCCGAGTCTCTATTATATGTCTCTATGTATATGTCTTTATTTTTTTTGTCTTCCTCGTCCTCATCTACGGCGCTCCCACGTAGTCTTATATTGCTAAAACTCACTCTAAACGCCTGGAAAGCCAACAAAACCGAACTCTGCGTAGGGTTACGACCGCCGTGGTTTGTCCGGAATGACGATCTTCGACGCGATTTGGGGGTTCCCTCCATTTACCACCACGCACTTCAGCTGGCAGCCAAAACCTCGGACACCACATCGATCAACCCAGCTGTGATGGAGACAGTTGGGCTCTACCCCGATAGACCACCCCCACGTGTTGTTGTGGAGAGGGTCCAGCACAGGAGGACAACAGAACAGGTCACCGTAAGGATCAGTAACACCTTATAGCCAGCATGGGCTATTCCAGGAAAACAAGAAGTCTTCCTTACGTATGATATGCCACGATCAAAAAGAAAATAAAAAATAGAGATGACAGATCTGATAGAGGTTATAAACATGATAGTCTAAACGTACAAACAACAAGAGAAACACATAGTATATCAATCTGAATTAGCCTTCAAAATACCCGAGATATAGGAACCTCCACTCTCATTTAAGTACTTTGTACTACATTTGTATCCACTATATAACACGGATTTGTTTGGATACCCTTATCTTTTTTACAATAGTTCAAAATAGAAGCCCATCATATGACAGTAACTTAGTTTTTCGAATTCAAGGTGGAATTGCATATCCTCGTGCATTCTAACTATACGTTACATAACCGTGCTTTGATTCTCGCTCTCGTATACCACACAGAGGCTATGAGCATGAGCGGAATTTAGATTAGAAAATTACATCATCCCTTGACAATTTTTGCCTTTATATTAAGAAATTCTGCCCGACTGAACCATTATTTATTAATTTAAAATTATTAATGCTTAATTATAAAAAAATCCATGTTACAAATTCGAACATTGTGTCAAACTGGGGAATAAATAAAAACATCAAAACAATCAAACTTAAACATAAAACTCAATAGGTAAAATGTATATGACCACATTATCCTTAATGAGACGGCTTCGTTCGCGCAATTTCACATTCTTACAGTTTCACTTCATCCTTATAGCATTCGTAAGACTATCTATGTTCAATTCTTACATCGTTAGCAAGAACCGATTCGTGTAGGGAATTGAAATTGGAAATTGAGTGTAAATACTTCGGCGGAAATTCTGAAAGATTTTCGAACCTGCAAGCTTAACGAAGAGGAATCTGGATTTGAAGCACGCACATAACTTTCAATATATTTCGTGGAAGTTTTTTCGGGTTGGTTTATTTACTATACCTACAAGGATATCACAAATTTGATAAAAACTTATGCCGTTAGCACACAACTGACGTGTTTGTTTTTTATTGTTTTATAAAATTGTTTTCAACTTTTATTTGAGATTTTGTTGCGGTTTGGACGACACACAATTTAGTTACAATTTCGATGTTACATATTTTACTGCTACTACAGTATAGAACTTATAGACCCTATATATAGTACTCGTACTTATGTATAGTACTGGTACTTATAGTAATTATGTTCTTGCCGTAATTTATTTGAACAACAAATGTACAAATTTGAGAACAGAGCAGTTACCAAATATCTCTACAAGAAGAGTTTATCTCGGCAAGAAATTCATGCGGATATGATACAAGCGCTGGATAAATCTCCACCTTAGGCGGTGAAAACTTGGGCTAGTAATTCTAAACTTGGCAGAGAGACATGTGGTCAAGGTATGGGTGCTGGATGGCCAAAAACTGTTCTTTGCAAAGAAACCATTGACCTGGTTTACTTATGACTATTCATAGGTAGCGTAGAAACTATGTTAGATAAAGAATTAGGTCTCAAAAAGGTGGCTGCACGATGAGTACGAAAATATTGACGCCAGACCAAGAGTACATTCCACAGGTCACTTCAGAGACGAATTTGGCCATGACTAAGCGAGATCTTGAACACTTTCTAGCAAGATTCGCTACTGTGGATGAAATCTGGGTCTTGAATGTTTAGATAAGGGTTAAGTTATATGGACCTAAAGACTCAAGTTATAGACTTTTTACCACATGGTCAGACTATAACTGGGCAATATTATACTGCGTGATTCAATCAAAGGGAGGGGGGAAAACTCCGACGTTGTGTACTGTTTCATCAGAACCAGCAGCCGTTCTAGTCTTCAAATTTCGTCCCTTGTGACCTTCATATATTAACTAAACTTAAGGTATCAAATACTGATGACAGAGATGAACCAATGGTTTGCAGGCCAAGATAAAACATTTTTTTCCGAGGGTGTTGAAGCTTTTGATCATTGTTATATTAAGCGGGTCAATGTCTTAGAGGACTATGTTGCAAAATAAAAAATTCCGCCTCTCCAAGTCGTTTCACTCTATATCAGGGACAATAATATCCAAACTGCCCTCGTACAACTAAAATGAAAACTCTTTCAGGGAGAAATTTTTTGTGTGTGCCTAATCTTAACGACTCCTGTATAAGTTAAAACATTCAGTTGGTGTCTGTGTTACTTGCATATGAAGGACAATACTCTCATATCTAAAAGAATGGTCAGCAAAATTTACAATTTGTATGACTCCGCAAAAGAACTTTATGATCCTATGATTAAATTTACAGCCAAAAGCACAATTAAGTGATAAATGCCTAAACAGCCCATAGAAAGTGGGTACAAAATTAGTTTAGTAAATTTGTTGGGAGAACTAATTAGGCGAAAGTTTTCTATTAAGATTTTTCCATTGTCTTATCTGTCTTAGTAATCTATAACTAATGGAAAATTTAAACTAAAAACAAACTAATGAAACCAAGCGAGTACGAATTATGTTATGCTATGAAGTGGCAGCACCAACGATCTGTTTAAATATTGTCAAATTACCACGATTCTGAAAATCGTTAAGGTCACAATGTTACCTTCGACATAAATTAATAATTTTTTCCTTAAAAACAAAATTCATAATAGCTTATTCTTGCCTGAGATGCCTGCGAAGATACAAAGATCTATTCAAATTCATATTTCACCAACTGTAAATGTGTGGCTCTACATATATCCTGTGTATAATAGACCTTTATGCATTATAAAATGTAAAATAAATTTCTTGTTTTAGTTTTTAAGAATGAACAATAACAGATAAGTTATTCGCTATTTCTTTGTGACTTATGCATAAAAAGCAATGTTGTGTATTAGTTTTTGCCGGTGAAAGAAATAAAAAACAGGTGTATCGTTGGCACCCCACTCTCGTCGACCAACAAGAAGATAGCTCATGAAAATTTAGTAGAATCCGGATGCTAAAGAGTATAGGAAGACGTTTTAAATAATTCTCGACCATCGCGAAAATTTAATTTCATAACGGTTTGCTTAAATGTGAAGTATGAAAAGTTGTCGTAAGTATTTATCGTAAACTAATTTCGCGTTAGTGATTTCGTGTGCGGGGAAAAAGGGCAATCCCATGTGTTAGTGTCAATTTACACATTACTACTCATCTGTAGAATAATATAAATTAACCATTCTTACCAGTAGCAAAAAAGGAGACTTCCAGGAAGTAATTAATTTAAGATATTGTCAAAATTATAAATAGTGTTCTATTTTATAATTATTGTTTGTTCCATTATTTAACGAATTCTCTCTGCTATCCGTAAATTATATTAAACTCTTGTTTGGGTAGCTTTTCCCTTTTGTTTTAACGTCAGTCACCCGTTTAATTTCTTCCCCGTTAACCTAGTTGAATAGCACGGTAGATTTAGTAAACACATCTTGTTGAAGTGGGTCTAAAGCTATTAAGACACCAACATGAGTGAACTACGAGATGATGTGGATATTGCAATACTGATAGGGAACTTGTTAGGACAAATTGCATGTATTCATTTTGCGAAGATGTGCACAACAATAATCCACTTCTAGTTAATACTAAAAATATTTGTGTATTGGTTCATAAGCTAAACCACTTTCTAATCGATCATAATTACATAAATCAAAAGTTGTTTTTTTGTTGTATTCATTTTTTCTTCAATACTTCAAAGAATTAAGAATGAATCCCTGCAAGCAATATAAGATATGGTTTTGATGTATCAGTAGGATCAACTATAGATCACAGGCATTACGGATATTCCTCGTATAGTCTTTTATAGAAGGAGAACTCACGGATTCTCTATTCTTCCCAAAATAAACAGCAAGAAGAATGCAAGTTTTATTTGTGTTGGTTGCTATGGTAGGTGATTCGACTGGACCACATTGATTTGTCGCGAAAATGGATTGACAGCACGAGACCTACTGTGGCTAGAAGCCAATCTGAAATATTTTATTGCCGTGATGCCGTAAAGATGTTTAATGTAATATTGCGTTTAGTATTTTTATAGAATCCTGCTGTTTAAGAAGTTATAAAATAACCAATTTATGTCAGAAAATAACCATTAAACAGGTTATAAATGTCAAATTAATTTCGATGCTTTTTCTATGTCAATACAAATTGTTATATTTAAACATTATATTCATACAAACGTTTCAGGGCTAGTATAATTAATTTTACATTTTATTTAAAATTCAACCTTAAAAATTTATTTCATATGCCAATAAAACACAGCCGAAATACTCCTCCCACCTTCTTTTCACAGAGGAGTCCAGATTTAATCTCAGCTCTCGTGATGGATATTAAAGAGTATTGCAAAGAGTTTGTGAAAGATTTTCCGAATTTAATATTGTTCTAAAGCTTAGCTTCGGCGATGAATCAGTTATGGTTTGGAGGTAATTAATATGGTAGCTCGTACGGATTTATTGCTTTTAGATGGAGATGATATGTCCTAGAACTACATGTGATGACTCCTACTTTAGTATTTGGAAGAAGTTGCAAAGAATCGTACGAACTGTGGGACCTAATCAAAAAGCGACACGAGCCGAAACACCAAGAAGTATATACAACACCACAAGAATGGAAATATATTGACTAAAATGACGCCTTATTGAAAGAATGCTAAGATGAATGGAAGTCATTCGTCATTATTTATCGTTTGCAAAAAATGATTGTTTTCGTTACCAACGAAAAAAAAACTAGAAAATTAAGAAAATATATAATTCCTACGAGGATCGAATTTTGTCCCGATGAGTGTATAACTAAAATAAACTATGCACTAGTTCATAATAATATAGTATACAGTGTTCAGCTTTCATCTATCGTATTCATAATAACGTTGTATCCAACAAATAAACAACGGTGCACAAACAGATTCATGTATTTTTCCCTACATACCTTCTGTTGAGCAGAATTGCGTTTATTTATAACATTTCAGTTGTTAAAAACTCGGGCCTCAACAGCGCTGAACATGCCTTGGAAACGACGCTGTAATTAACCGTTTCCTTTGACATTTTTGTGCGCATTGTAATCTGATAAATCTGACATTTGATGTTCATTATGCAAACAAGAGATTCACACTTTTGCTACGCATTAACGGTTAAAATGCAGAAAAGATCTTTGAAATATACAAGAATGTTTGTTTGTCAAGGCCATGTTGTTATAAGTACGTTTCATTTCCTTTGTCATTTGAAAAAGTGGAGGCACACTTCTGATCTCTCCAGTTCTACATTATTTTTCGTTCTACTCTTGTATTCTAGTTATTTGAGTGTTCTTCGCTGTTGTTTTTTGTCTTGTCTGTTAATAATATCTCTTTTCTTATGACATTTAATTACAGAGCAAAGTGCTTTGCATACTGGATAATATACAATTAGTTTTGCACTCAACTGTATACGATACGTCACTATAAAATCGTCAGCTAAAACACTGGTTGGTTTTAAAGTCCACAAAATTATTGATACATGCCGTATTTATACATATTGTATATAATTCTTGCAGATATTATCGGGTTGCGATTTCGAAAATCTTTGAACCGTTCAGTGGTATGAATAATATTTTTCGTACACAAGAAACAATATTGATTTACTTGGGTGACCGCACAAATCTATTAGTCCCGTTTTGATCCATTATTTTACATGCTAGGAATCACTTAGAGGGTCGGAGGTCGTTACGAGTTCCATCCATGGAAAGCATTAACACATAACAGGGTTAACATATGGCTTTACATATTACTTGAGAGATATGTGGAAATTTCCACAATTTCCAGCCCTTCCTTGTACGCTATATTGCAATAACGCTAAAATTTGCATTTGTTGCCCCATTACGATATGTCAGTAAATTATGTTACAGATAAGATACACTCGAAACCAACTGCTTTCATAATAGACACAAGCAGATAATATTTGAACTACGTGTAAATGATTACAGAGGGTCTGGTTTATGTACACAGTCGATGCTTTAACGTAATAGATAATTTGAAATAAATCCCGGCAATGTTAGATATTTATTGAATACCTATGAAGAGATAGATTTACTGTACCATATACTTCAGTACATTTATAGCTTAATAGCATAAGCCTAGTTACAAATGGCATTTTCATAACCAAGTTAGTCTAAAACGCGTATCACGGTTGTAATTTTATGTTAAAAAAATTACCTTTATGAATGTTTGCTTAAGTAAATACACTTCTGAACCTGAAAGGAAAGTAATAAAACGAATTTTGTTGCTATTCAAACGTCGTACTCACCATAAAGTCGTACTAATCTTATTATGTAATATCAAAACAAAGATCAAAGGAGTTTTTAGGTCGAATGCAAGCCGCGCAGCTTTTCTATAACCCAACTATTCATCTTTTGCATTTCGTCTTTGTTTGGTCGTATGAAAACTTTTATTGTGTAGAGCCTCGGTTGCTTTGTAGGTTGCTATTTTAATAATAGAAAGAGATGCTATAGTATCTATCTAAGTATTCTTCTGTATAATGAATTGCAAAAGTATATATTCGTTATAAAAGAAAACTGCATCGCAACACCTGCATAAAAATATGGCTAAAATATCTTATTTGTATTTTAGAATGGAATGGGATTTTATATTATAAATAACCAATAATAATACCAATCAATAAATCAGTTTAATGGCACAGCATTAATGAATGTGAGTCCAATCTACTCATCATTTTTAAAAAAAAAAAGTTTTCAATATAACTGCGAACAAAGATATAATTACATTCAATAGACTCAATATCTTCATTTTCCAAATCCGCTTATTTTTAGGCAATGACCTCTTTGTTTGAGCTGAGTTTTTACAATGTGTGTGCTACATTTTCCTACTAAAGAATAGAAAGAAGTCATAAAGCGCCAAGTAAAGCGAATGTACTTCATAGAAGAATTGATGCAAATGAGTAGCCACAATTCGAGATAAGTAAGCCGGTGCATTGCCAGTGTTGAACTTCTTTCTCATATGAGGCTGGTTTTCTACAATGGAGTTTGCTCTAAATTCTATTGCCGCCTAAAATCCATAAGAACAATTTTACATTTAGAATCATTGCCTCTTCTATTGAATCATGCACTTAGATTTATTTACTTGTATATTTTTCTATTACTTTGAGTTCGAGGACCTATTTCAATATGAAACATATACAACAAACGGTAGAATTTCTGTTTGATAGCTGTGTATACACATTTAATAGAAATCTTAATGCACAATCTATTTGAACAAGCTACACCATTATTATCATTTCAACTTCTTTCCACTACATTACTAAGTTTATGTGTGCTCTTTCTGAAGACGCTAGCTTGCTTTAACGGTTTCAATCGATTGATAGATATAATAATAGTCTTTCGAATATCTGATTAGTATACTAATCCCATTTTTTCAAGTAGATATCGTAACCATTTTCTTAACCCAATATTGTAACAGAACGCTCCGAACCGGGGTTTAATTTTCCGAGATGACGGTGACAATATTCTCCAAAACTTGTATCCCGATGAATCTACCATTCGCTGTTAAGAGCAAAGTGATTCATAGGGGAGCATTATAAAAGGGAAATAATATAACAAAGCCATTGAACATATTTAACACACAATTTACAAAGAAAGAGTTGCTATTTTAAGTTTTCCTTTATTCTTTACTGTTCTGAAAAGATAGCTAAAGTCTTCAAGAAATTCTTGCAATAATATCCCAGATAGCAGAGGATATTCTTAGAATATTCTTTAAACATGCTCTTGGGTATTTATATATTCCAATTATTATCAGAATGTTCTACGAATATTTAGAATATTTATATACATATACAATTATTCCTAGAATAAGTGCAAAGAATAATCCAAAAATATTCATTTTTAAATATTCCATTAACATTCTGTATAATATAAACATTCCAGGATTATTCTAAGAAAAGTCCTAAACTTTAATTGATAATTAAGATTTTTCAAAAATTAAGTCGTTAGAATGCAAAATAAAGTGACTTTCATCTAATTATAAATATATGCACTGATTAATATGTAATATATAGCACAGTACCACATTTATAGTTGTACATACAATACAATACATATAGGTTCATACATTTCTTATATCTTAGCTTTTTGTTTCAATTAATATCTTTTGTTCACATTTTAAAATTTTATAAGCAATATGATTAATCCAAAACGGGTTATCGTTACAATAATTTTTACTTTTCTACGGTCGTAATGTGAAAACTGAATATTTTCAATATTCGCGCCTTATTACCGAGTTATGAACCGCCGTATCTCGCGCGCCGGCGCTGGGGTTGTTTTCTACATGTTGGTTACTGGGAGCGGAAACTTAATGCTTTAATTTGTGTTAAAGGTTATGCGGCAGCATCGTCATATCCCAGAACTACATCTTAAATTGGCGGTAAATTTAAATTGAAAGTTGAATAATTTGTTGATGTTTTTAATTTTCATGTAAAATATATCACGAGTATTGCTTAACTCACGAATTTTAAGCAATAATCATGACATATTTTACATAATAATGTTCGTTACATAGAGATTATGGGACATTATAATAAATAAAATTATAGATAAAAGCACAAACGTTAAGTAAAATAGTTAATTTTATTAAAATAAGTATTTCCATAAAGTAGAAAAGAAGAATATAAAATACAACCCATATGATTGTCCAAAAGCGTAATACATGTCGAAGAAAATTGTTCAGAGTACAGCACTGAAAAAACCGATAAACTCTAAATAATACTGAACTTCACAAAATTTTCAAACGTTCTAGGCATACAACACTTAAATTCTTTTTTCGGCACTGGCATAGGTAAATTAACCTGACACATTGCTACTTTTTGTAATAAGTCGCGCAACTTTTAATCAAATCGGCAGCATCTGTTTAGCATGTTGTTCTTCAATGGCCGTTGAGCATAACAAAGACAAAAGCGATAAACGATGCAAGCGTACACACCACATCAAGGACAAAATCGTACTGAATTGAATGCAGCTGATGGAACAAAATATGTTGACCGTGCTGACTGATGAAACTAAAAGCATGTTGAAAACTGTAGATATTACAGAATTCTTTTGGAATCATATTGACCAACAGCGCGAATACGGTTTCTCCCGACTACTAACTTATCACGTGTCTGAGACAACCAATAAAAAATGAGACACATTTTGTGCATTTAAGATACCGGCCCGTGGTTGGTTATAGTTGTTGATGGTGTGATTCTAAAGTAAAGTAACACGCATATTTGTTTCGTGGCCGCTTATAATGCGTAGTTACGAAGTGAATTTTATTACATAGTGTTCCATTGCTATTTGATAGTAATTACAAAATTGTAAATACAACTTGGTGAGTGTTTAATTAGCATTCTTAAACGTAAGTTGTTTTTTATGGGTATTATAATTTTAGGTTATGTACATGTTTGTCTTAAGTGTAAGAACATTAAACTGTTAATAATAATTAATTTTAATTTGAGGGAGTGCAAAGTTGGCAGATAGAGCTAAAACAGCAACTTCTAAAGATGTGGAACAATACATGTCCATTTGGCTAACAAAAGCTCCGGAGAGGTTAAAGAAAAATAAAGAAAAGTTAAATCAAACAAAATACTAAAATTTTTAGATTCAAATCAATTTTATAAAATATGGTTTTATGATAATTATGTTACATAATAAATGACTATCTCTAAATATGTGTTAAATTGTTCCTAAACTATCGTCCGCTCCAAATTAAATGACAATTACGAGGAATTTCAATCCCCGTAGTGTGTCTGTATTTAAAGTTGCTGCGGCATATATAACAGGGGCCACTTTAAACACCGACATGCCACTCGGTTGCGGATCTGAATTTCTTGGAATTCTCATTTCATTTGAAATAGACTCTACCTATCCTAATACTTTTAAGGATATCATTCAGATATTATGAATATTCTGGGAATGCTCTCAGTAATATTCCTTGTACGTTTTTATGGATTTTCTGAGCATATTCTATGAATATTTTTCTAATTCATCTCTGGATATTCCTTGGGCGGACATTTTCTCATTCTACAAATATTTTAAGAATATTGGAAATATTCTAAGATCCATCTAAGAATAATCCAATATTCTTTAAGAATATTCTTAGAATATGTTAGGAATATTATTTTGCTGTCTGGGATCGTAATTCTGGCCTTTACTGACACTAAAATTAAAAATAAAACTTCCATTTTGGAACTGTACAACGTTGTATACAGAATACAATATACCTACAGGATGTTTTAGAACAGCGTTTAGAAATTTTAAGAGCATTTAGTACGATCGAAAATAAGGTTAAAAGTCATAATAAACAAATGTCCGTAAATTAGCTGTTTAGGAGATAACAGCGAGTGTTCCTAGTACCTAGTATACATGAAATAGTTAACGATAACATATCCTAATAAACAGGTGCTTATCAGCTATTTTTTATGACAGTTTAATTTGACGTTTTGTGCAATTTGTAACAATTACAATGGTAGCGTATTCTAATGCTGAAATGAGCAATATGGTATTCATGTACGGTCGTGCCAATGGGAATTCTTTACAAGCACATCACCTCTATGCTGAAACGTTTCCTGATCGCCAACTGCCTTTGCATGTGATGTTTCAACGACTGGTTCGTTTGAGAAGTGGTCTTATGATACTGGAAGGCACAGAATAGCATGTACTTCACAAATAGAAGATCAAATTTTGAATATTATTGATTAATATATGTATTTTTTGACCTTTATGTACTTATCTTTTAATTCCTGATTTATTTCCACTTAGAGGTCAATAAAACAATAAATAATTAAATACCAATTTATTCCATAACATATATGTAGGAAATACAGAGTATCATGTAAAAAATTCGTGGGAATTTGTTAATTTCATTAACAAAAAATCCGTACCGTGTAATCATGAAATTATTAGTTTAGACGTTGTATCTTTATTCACAAATGTTCCTACAGATTTGGCATTAAACATTATAAACAAAAAATGGAATTTAATTCAAAATTATACAAATTTACCAAAAAATGAATTCATGTTGGCTGCAAAACTTTGCTTAAATTCTACATATTTTCAGTACAATGACACAATATATAAACAAATATTCGGTACAGCAATGGGTTCTCCATTATCTGCTGTTATAGCAAATTTAGTAATGGAGGACTTAGAGCAGGTCTCACTTGACAAACTAAACTGTCATGTGCAATTTTATAAGCGGTATGTAGATGATTGTATATGCTGCACACCAAATGATAAAATTGAACATGTTCTACACACATTTAACACATATCATGATAGGTTAAAATTTACTTTTGAAAGAGAAAATCAAAATTCTATAAACTTTTTAAATGTGAAGATACTACATGATAACACACAAATAAAAACAAACTGGTACATTAAAGACACTAGTAGTAGTAGGCATTTAAACTATTTTTCAAACACTTCGGTAAATTTTAAAAAAAGCGTAATTAACAGTTTAGTAGATCAGGCTATTAAATTAGCTCACCCTGATTTTAAAAAAGAAAATTTAAGCAAAGTAAAAACAATACTAGAAAAAAATAGTTATCCTAAAGAGTTTTACAATAAATTAATCACAAAAAGAATAAATAAAATATATAACACAGGTACAAAATCAAATAATAACATATACCACACTATACCATTATATAAACAATTTAAGCGACACAATAAAACACGAATTAAAAAAATCAGACATTCACATAACTTTCATACCTACCAACAATAGACATTTATTCACAAATTTAAAAACACCCATTAAACATGATAATCAAAGTAATGTCGTTTATAAATTAGATTGCAAAGATTGTAATAAATGTTATATCGGACAAACCAAACAATATTTAAAGAAACGAATTTATAACCATCAATACACTGTTACACATAACGTCACCGCTGAAACTGCTTTATCTAAGCACTCTAAAGATAGACGACATAATTTTGATTTTCAAAACACTAAAATTTTAAAAAGGGAAAATAATGATAAAAAAAGATTAATTTACGAAATGATATGCATTAAGAAAGATGAAAACGCGGTAAATTTTAGAACGGATATTGATCATTTAAGTGTTATTTACAATAATTTAATTCACGCATGAATTTTATTAATTTTAAGCTCTTGACTAGGTTTTTTTGCCATGTTTTTCCCTAGTCCTTGAACAGAATTGTTAGAGCTTGACAAAAAATAGATTGATATACGAATAATTCAAATCATTTCAATTTCTAATGTTGTATTAAATCATTATTCCTTCATTATTACTTGTGAATATAATTAAAATTCGATATATCAATGAATTCTTTGTTTTTTAGATAATTTTGTTGATAGGCATGGCAATTTATATTTATATTATTAGTAATTTGACACATATTAAATGTCAATTTCTTCCACCGAAGAAGTTATTTAACGAAAACATATTATTATATGTTATGGAATAAATTGGTATTTAATTATTTATTGTTTTATTGACCTCTAAGTGGAAATAAATCAGGAATTAAAAGATAAATATTATTGATGAAAATCCCGCAACTAGTGACAGTAGTTTTAAAAAATATAGGGGGTGAGGGTTGTTTCTGGATAACAAGAACTATGACAGGCAAACTATTGTCGCTATCTTTCAGTACTCATAAAACAGTTATATATTTGTCTTAACTTTTTTTTTATATGTCTTACAGTTCTGGAGATATTAAAGCAAATAGCGGAAGGTAGCGTTGGCTCTTGGTTGCCCCTACCCCCCAAAGCGAACGATTTAGCATCTATGGAAGTTACCGTTGTTCGTACACTGCATCAGTCTACAAACCCACCAAATTTCATTTAAATCGGTCACCACCACTTGCTCGTGTTTCCTTGTTAGTGACATGTTGTTAATTCAGTTACGAGGTGATTTTGTGACAAATTTGGAGCTTAGCATACATTTACGTGGTTATAATGTTCGAAAATCTCCTCACAGAAAGGTGACATTGTGTTCTAGTGAAAGCCCAATGCTGTCACAAAGTCGCCCCGAGTGATGAGCTGAATGTGTGACAAGTATACATCAACATTCTGGCTAAACTACTATTGTTTTTTGTTTCACATCATCATTGTTTAGTAGCTAAATGATCTGACTACTTCATGTTATTTACTCGATCTCTCAGCTATAAAACTAGAACTGAAAATATTGTTAAAAGTGTGAAATCAGTCACAAAGTCACGTCGTTTTACGGTACAAATGGAAGGACGTCATTTTCAACATCTTCTTTAGTTATAATCTATTTTATGTTAAGATACCACTAAAGCAAATTTATTCTGCAATTGTGATCAAATCGCTGTGATCTAATAAACGGTAATTTTTTCGATCGTACTGCATGCCCTTAAAATCTATAAACAATGTTTCAAAACACTCTGTAGAGGTTGTGGCAAAATTTATATCAGCAACCGTAGTACCAGTCGTTCTAATCGTACACATTCCTTTCTTAGCGTTGTAAAAAGTCCATCCATCTTTAACATTGAGTGAGCTCTCTACTTATAGATTTCTCCAATTTCTCCAACAATTCTAATTTTCTAGTAGATTGCTTCAAATTGTTAACAATATTAACGACAGCTGTTATCTCAAATTTTCTGTAATTACTTAAATGTTGACTTATTACTTTCAGCCGGTTTCTCCACTCATATGTAAATAAAAATTTTTGTTGAGGGTTTATTGTTAGAATTGTGGTAATTGTAGGTTTTTCTTCCGATGAAGATTTAAAATAAATCAAAAGCTTGAGGCCGCCACAGATGAGTGTTGTTTCATTTAAACTCCATTACCGATTGCAGTTTCCTTTAAATTATTCACTTTTTCTATCGTTGCCTTACAGTAAATAATTTAGACACCGAATGGTATATGCCTATTAGGTCTTAAAAGCTATGTAAATAATATGCTCAATTTCTTGTAAAATTTCATAGATTTATCTCCAAGTTTGGTTCCAATCGGTTCATAATTATTATTTTTATATCAGTTTAGAGAAGCAAAAAATAAATGATCAAATTAATGATTTAATATTATAGTTCTATTGTTTTGTCCTGAGAGTTTGTATTCACGAACGAAAATTCGACATTGTCAATAAAGAACTTTATGAATAATTGGGCTTTTTAATCTTGCGTAAGATTATTTAGAGTATCAAGCGTTAATACTATTATAGTTACCAGTACTCCGTTATTGTCTTCCAATTAATACTATATTATGTACTATCGTGCTTTGTGACATATTTATGCGGTCTTCATTTTAAATGTTTTCACTTATTTTGTTAATACTTTTTAACGCTCAAACTCTAATAGGAACGTTAGGGTTCTTGTATGCAGAAAGAGCAGTAAATGTTTCTTGATATATTGAAGGAAATAACATTTAGAATATCTCTCCTAAGCAGTGGTAATAAATACGTGTTAATCAGCAGTTGTATACCTGAACCGGCGGCTGCAATAAATGTAACATTTGTCTATATCACATATACCTACATATAGGTACTTTTGTATAGATTATTCAATGCGAATAGTTCACAAATAAACACACTTTATTCCAGTCGAATATAACCGATAGGTTTATTTATATTCACTAAAAGACCCCATGCGTTTAGTTAAATTTTATGATAGTGTTTTCGTTTGTCTATGTTTGCTTTTTCTAATTATACTTTTAAGACTTTATACATACATTCTAAATCGTAGCTTAAGTTATCCGTCGCTAATATGCGGACTCTATAAATATCAGCGCTGTAACGGCGAGTTATGTAGACATTCTCATGTAAATATTTCGCAGAATACTTTCGCCACTTTAGAAATAATTTTGGTTAATTTCAATCTAACACTCGAATAATCTATAAACGTAAAATTCAAGAGTTATTATTATCGACTTCCGGCGTAAATTATTTTGAAAATCGACATTTTAAGAATATTTACGATACATATTTTAATAGTTTACTAGACTTGGTAATTTTCCAGTTCAAAAGTTATTCCTCGAATTAAATGCTGAGTTTGGAAACTAATTTTAATATTTCCACTTCAAGATTGTAATATGTATGGAAATGATGCTTTTACATATTAGATAGTACCTTTATTAAAACTCTCTCTGTCTACATGCATAAATTGTATTAAGAAAACAATAAATTACAATTCCGAAATAGATTTCTGAGTAATACAAATGCGACGAAACAACTGCAATCGTTAACTATAAAGGCTAATTGTTACAAGCAACTAAATATTTGTTTTCATGCACAAACAACCGGCATTTGCCCCGTCTTCATCGGATTTATGTCCGCAGCCAATTAATTTTGTTTTGTACTCTTTGGCAAGTTTATTTACTTTTCGGGAAACTTCTTGTTTCATCTCGCCAAATTTGTTTGTATCCATTAATTTTTAACTCATTAAATTTCATTGTATGAAGTCCTCTTACTAAATTAGTATCGTTTACATTAAATTTACACTTAATAAATATTTGATTCGGTAGAGAAAATGTGGCTTATACATAATGTTCGTTATATAATTCTTATCCTCCATTAATTGATCAAAAATATACATTGTAAAAGCAATACATATCTGTCATCTGGTTTCCGTTTCAATATTGTAATCTTAAATAGTACTCCAGAAAAGCAATTCTAAAGTTAACAGTTCTCACCCCGTTCTTCATCTTAGTAGAACGAACGGAAGTGTATATTATAGAGAAGTATTACCTGACAGTCACTTATACCAAAACAAGATTTGAAGTACATTTTCAATGTTTACTCCGTCAGATCCTTTGTCTTAATTTCGTAAAATCTTAATCTCTGTTTAAGACACTCTCGAACTTTACTACAATGCCATTATTTTTGGCGTCACAATCAGCGTGTAGCAATGAGTAGCTCTATTAACGACAAAGAGTTTGTAATTTTGTACTTGTGGTAATTTATTTGTTGTGTGTCGAAAGTCTCAAATAAGTAGTGTCTGTATCTTTTACAAAGATTGCGTTTTTTCTATAGTCCGCTAGGCGGTATAATAACAAAAATTTTTCGCACATCTTACGATTCATTCTAATTATATTTAAAGTCTCTAAATCTCCAGATAAACTCATTTATTCTGTTAACTGGTGCTAAAGCCTGGGGGAATTTCTTAGATCGAATTTCTTAGATCAATCTTGTTGTTTGCCGCACTGTGTGCGTTGATCAAAATAGGGAGTTAATAATAGCTCCAGACATATTTCTAGTGTTTACCAAATTGAAACGATATTAAAATATTCATAGTTTTCAATGTCTCAATGTCCTCGGGAAGTCCCGCGTGAGTATTCCTGTCTCTATTTTAATCCATCTATCACTTCAGCACGTCAGCCCAAGTTCAGTTAAAGACTCAGATTTGATTTTAAAGCCTTATAATATGAATAATATAAATTAATCCCTCCAATATCAGGAGGAGTCAATGAATATGTGGCCACCACTAACTCAATCTGGACACCAGAATAATTTCATTTACTTCTGTTTCTACGAACTTTTTCTCGTTAATGGTTTATTCGAAGCTGTACAAAGTCTTCAATCCTCGTAAGCATAAAAACAATTTCAAGCGTTCTGTAACTGTTTTTGTATTTTTCATACTGAGATTTGTAGCAGTAGGATCATCTGAACACAGAATTAAAAATTACGCTACTGCACAGACAATGTTTCCATCGCCTGGTTGTGTACCCAGTAGGAGATCAACTAGTCAAGGCAACACATCAAAGGCGAGAGACCGAAGTTTGGAATAAAGATTTTCAAATTTATTGTGAAAAGGAAGAAGATGTACTTGAAGAAGCAATTGCTCACAAAGTAGTTATAAAATATATAAATTATGGGAACACTTTTAAACCAAGGTCGATTATTGTACTCCAATAACTGATAGACAAGTGTTGGTCTCGCTCGTAAACTACCAGAATAACCCACACATTTTGTCAGCACATTAGACATTGGTCGGAAAAAATAATCCAAAAATTATGATTACACTGAATCTCAAACGCAAAAGCAACATTTTTGGCACAGAAAATGTTGACGATATTACACTTATTAAACGGAAATATGAGCCTGATAGCCTGGTAGTCATTACTAAATACTGCTTGAAGATGCTAAAGATGGATGAAGGCCCACTTAAGCAAGTGCGTCATAAAAAATATCTCATTTATCTCATTAGATTCTATTGGAATCACCATAGTCAACCCTTATTCGGTTTAAGAGATCGTACGTTTGACAGCCAGTATCAAACAATAATTCCCACGGGTATTGGTTTGTGGTTCATCTATTAACAAAGTATGCATAGAGATTTTTACTATCAATGTATCTTTGATGTATTTCTAATAAAATATTATTATTACGTCCAAAATCGAGCTACAAAACGAGTTCACCTTCACCTTTTTCTGTTCTCATAAACGCAACTTTGCCGAACTAATAACCAACTTCTATTAAATTTCTTTGCGCTTGCATAGCTTCCTTTTTAATCCAAGTTATGTTGGTAATTGAAAACAAAATAATAGGGAAAAGGTTTCAATTAGTTCAGCGCTCAGTATAAAAGTTATAATATAAAAGAATGAAGTAAAAAAACTCAATTATTTTCGGAAAAAAAGATAAAAAGCATATTTTCATAGTATTATAAATTTGAATAATTTGTAATTAAAAATGCCAAAATAAAACGACAAGGATCAGTATTCTTTATGCTGGTATATGAGTTGTATGAGGTAAAACGCAATCTTTTTTCAAGTTTAGAAAGTCGTTTTAAAAAGTGGCGTCTTTTAGTGAAATGGATTCGACTTAGCTTCTATAATATTGTGTGATATTTATTATACTAAATTAGCTTATAATTAATACATATTACGAAATACGAGTATGGTTGGGGGAATCAATGCACTACTTCCATGTCAAGTTATATTTCCGTTACGCAACCTTTTGAAACATTTTAAAACGTTTTTTCGTCCACTTGTATTTTGTAATTAAAAAAATAACTTTGCGTGATCGAGAAAAGCCAATATCATATATGGAGTTGGTAGAAAAGCTACAGCACCATCGCACATTTTTTTCTTTCTGGACAAAGAAAAATGTCTTTTCTATTTCTCCTTGTTATTTTTTGTTCATAGAGACAGTTTACAACAGAATAATTTGTCACTTGTCACAGCCTAGTCACGTTCTGTGTTTACATGAGTGGTGCTTACGTATGCGTTACAGGTGTTGTATGTACGCCCAATGTTGCGTTGCCCCTTTGAAAAAGTCCTGATACACCAAGTTATTTTATCGAGTTCCACATTCCTGTTAAGTCATCTAATGTAAAATTTATTCGTTCCTCAGCTTTTGTACATACCTAGTCGTAGGCAATCAATTATTCTTATTTCGTTTACATACATTTTTATGCACTTTCTAAGTTCTTTCCGCTCCCTATAACTAAAAGAAGAGCCTATAATTATATAGCTGTTCTTTCATTGAAGAAAAATTGAATTTTAAGTTGTGAAATCATACCCTACAGAATTAAATGGTGCATGAAGTGAAACCTTACTTGAATCCTACATTACATTTATAACTCAATAGTAATAGTCGGTTTGGTCGGTAATGGTACTAATAAAACACAATACACGATTGATACATTAAATTGCTTGGAGACGAACAAGTCTGCCAGCTGCTACTGTTAGATCTAACCGTTGTTTCCACTTCTTATCGAGTTTCCTCACTTTCTACTCGCACATCGCTTAAGAACTATTTCTCAAATCAAACGATATAAGGCTCTTTAAATGAACAAATATCAATTAAGAAGTGGTAGTAAATATTTAAGATGTGTGCAAAACCTTATTATACGAGTAGCTTTATTTTGTGTTATTTATAGAACAGTTATGGACAAAACTTATCTCGATTCTAGCTTTTAAGCAACTGCGTGTTTTTGTTTGAGTTATTTGAAGTCCATAACCCGCTATAGCTCAAATTTTTGATGTGAATTACAGCCAATATAAGCGAAGGATATGAACCGTGGACTCAAAAGTTGCTTGACCTATATCGGAAATGTCTGATCAATGTCCAAATCGCATAAAACATCAATTTCGTTTTCTTCTCAATTGTTTCTTTGGTCGTTACTTGATTGGTTATACTCCTATAGGTTTACCGAAATTTCTAAGCATTTCTCTCTTCTTCTTTCTGAAATATCCAGTCAGAACATTCTAGATAATTGCTGCGCTTCGAGTGTATGTTGGATTCTGGATTTGATTTCTAACCTCTTTGGACATTACCTTTTTTTGCGGTGAGTGCAGCTGAAGTGACTTACTAAGCTGTACGGATTCTCAGATTATGCATGTCTCTTACACGAGCCTGGAGACTATCACGCAATGTTCTGATGTAATCGTCTAGAATATAGAGAAGTGTGCCTGGAATCGTTATCTTATTGTAGGATGAAATTATTACCAATAATAATAATATCACCAACTCTTCGGTATAAAATGCAGCCGTAGACCTGGACATTGCCACCCCCTTGTTTGACAGTTTCTTGCAAACATGGTTCTAAAAGAGCTTCTCCAACATGTCGTTGAACATACTGACGCCTGTTCGATCCAAGTCATTCACATTTAGACTTGTCGGTAATACTCGTCTCCACTCATGATCTGAGCTTTTTCATTTTATTGCCTGTAGCTTCTTCTAACTGTCGTGCCAGTTTCGCGCCTACTTCTATTACTATACGCTCTGTTTCTTAGAGCTGTTACTTTCAAAAAGTGTGCATCCGTTCTGATAACATTTTTCGGTCGTCCAGGCTTCCGGTTATTTATGACGTCCCATATTTCGTTATACTTTTTAAAAGTGTATTCGACACTGCACCGCGAACGCTTCACACGCTTTGCGATTTCTGATTAATTATAATCTTCTTGCTGTAAAGCTACAAATTTATTTCTGTAAGGTAAGCACTGTATCACAACTTTTAGCACCAGCGTTTACAGTATACTCGCTTCTACACTATTGCTTTTTCGGTTGCGTGAAGTTATTCACACATTTCCAGCCACACTTCTATCGTAACGAAAGTTCGAATGAAGTAGTAATTCCAATATAACATATACGACCGTGGTTTTCTTATGAATTTTACAATAAATGTTCTACAATCCACAATATATTAACCGAATCCTCTCTGGTGGAAGCTATTTTATATATCTAACAACGAAACTTAATTGGCTCGTCGTTTGTAGCCTTCAGAATAAAGAAAAATCGAAAAACCGCGGATTTGATCATTAAAACGTCGAACAACGTCGTGGACAACTTTTTCATCATATACATATTACCTAGCTCATCTTGTTAATCTAAACGAGAGGACAAATCCCGAGGAAGGAACATTAACGCGTTTGAGCGCTGTGACCGTTTACACTTTCATAAATTTTCTGGACAACTTTTTCATCATATAAATATTACCTAGCTCGATAACCGTTTGATAGATCTGATTCCTCCTCGGCAAGTAGGTTCACCTTGTTAATCTAAACGAGAGGACAAATCCCGAGGAAGGAACATTAACGCGTTTGAGCGCTGTGACCGTTTACACTTTCATAAATTTTCTGGACAACTTTTTCATCATATAAATATTACCTAGCTCGATAACCGTTTGATAGATCTGATTCCTCCTCGGCAAGTAGGTTCACCTTGTTAATCTAAACGAGAGGCCAAACGCCCAGCAAGGCACATTAACGCGTTATAGAGATAAATTTTCTCGAGAACCGTTTGATGATTCTGCTTTGCTCTGGGCAAATTGGTTCATCTTGTTAATCTAAACGAGAGGACAAACTACCAGGAAGGCACATTGACGCGTTTGAGCGCTGTGACCGCTCCAAATTGATAAATTTTCTGGACAATTTTTTCATCATATACATTACCTAATATTACCTAGCTCGATAACCGTTTGATGAATCTGCTTCCCCCTCGGCAAGTAGGTTCACCTTGTTAATCTAAACGAGAGGCCAAACTTCCAGCAGGGCACATTAACGCCTTATAGGGCTAAAATTTCATCGATATTTTCTCGAGAACCGTTTGATGAATCTACTTCGCTCTCGGCCAGATGGTTCATCTTGTTAATCCAAACGAGAGGACAAACTACCAGGAAGGCACATTAACGCGTTTGAGCGCTGTGACCGCTCCAAATTGATAAATTTTCTGGACAATTTTTTCATCATATACATTACCTAATATTACCTAGCTCGATAACCGTTTGATGAATCTGCTTCCCCCTCGGCAAGTAGGTTCACCTTGTTAATCTAAACGAGAGGCCAAACTCCCAGCGGGGCACATTAACGCCTTATTGGGCTAAAATTGCATCAATATTTTCTCGAGAACCGTTTGATGAATCTACTTCGCTCTCGGCCAGATGGTTCATCTTGTTAATCTAAACGAGAGGACAAACCCTCAGAAAGGCACATTAACGCGTTTGAGCGCTGTGACAGTTCACACTTTCATAAATTTTCTGGACAACTTTTTCATCATATAAATATTACCTAGCTCGATAACCGTTTGATAGATCTGATTCCCCCTCGGCAAGTAGGTTCACCTTGTTAATCTAAACGAGAGGCCAAACTTCCAGCAGGGCACATTAACGCCTTATAGCGCTAAAATTTCATCGATATTTTCTCGAGAACCGTTTGATGAATCTGCTTCGCTCTCCGCCAGATGGTTCATCTTGATAATCTAAACGAGAGGACAAACTACCAGGAAGGCACATTAACGCGTTTGAGCGCTGTGACCGCTCCAAATTGATAAATTTTCTGGACAATTTTTTCATCATATACATTACCTAATATTACCTAGCTCGATAACCGTTGGATGAATCTGCTTCCCCTCGGCAAGTAGGTTCACCTTGTTAATCTAAACGAGAGGCCAAACTTCCAGCAGGGCACATTAACGCCTTATAGGGCTAAAATTTCATCGATATTTTCTCGAGAACCGTTTGATGAATCTACTTCGCTCTCGGCCAGATGGTTCATCTTGTTAATCCAAACGAGAGGACAAACCCCGAGGAAGGCACATTAACGCGTTTGAACGCTGTGACCGTTTACACTTTCATAAATTTTCTGGACAACTTTTTCGTCATATAAATATTACCTAGCTCGATAACCGTTTGATAGATCTGATTCCTCCTCGGCAAGTAGGTTCACATTGTTAATCTACACAAGAGGCCAAACGCCCAGCAAGGCACATTAACGCGTTATAGAGATAAATTTTCTCGAGAACCGTTTGATGATTCTGCTTTGCTCTGGGCAAATTGGTTCATCTTGTTAATCTAAACGAGAGGACAAACTACCAGGAAGGCACATTGACGCGTTTGAGCGCTGTGACCGCTCCAAATTGATAAATTTTCTGGACAATTTTTTCATCATATACATTACCTAATATTACCTAGCTCGATAACCGTTTGATGAATCTGCTTCCCCCTCGGCAAGTAGGTTCACCTTGTTAATCTAAACGAGAGGCCAAACCTCCAGCAGGGCACATTAACGCCTTATAGGGCTAAAATTTCATCGATATTTTCTCGAGAACCGTTTGATGAATCTACTTCGCTCTCGGCCAGATGGTTCATCTTGTTAATCTAAACGAGAGGACAAACCCTCAGAAAGGCACATTAACGCGTTTGAGCGCTGTGACAGTTCACACTTTCATAAATTTTCTGGACAACTTTTTCATCATATAAATATTACCTAGCTCGATAACCGTTTGATAGATCTGATTCCCCCTCGGCAAGTAGGTTCACCTTGTTAATCTAAACGAGAGGCCAAACTTCCAGCAGGGCACATTAACGCCTTATAGCGCTAAAATTTCATCGATATTTTCTCGAGAACCGTTTGATGAATCTGCTTCGCTCTCCGCCAGATGGTTCATCTTGATAATCTAAACGAGAGGACAAACTAACCAGGAAGGCACATTAACGCGTTTGAGCGCTGTGACCGCTCCAAATTGATAAATTTTCTGGACAATTTTTTCATCATATACATTACCTAATATTACCTAGCTCGATAACCGTTTGATGAATCTGCTTCCCCTCGGCAAGTAGGTTCACCTTGTTAATCTAAACGAGAGGCCAAACTTCCAGCAGGGCACATTAACGCCTTATAGGGCTAAAATTTCATCGATATTTTCTCGAGAACCGTTTGATGAATCTACTTCGCTCTCGGCCAGATGGTTCATCTTGTTAATCCAAACGAGAGGACAAACCCCGAGGAAGGCACATTAACGCGTTTGAACGCTGTGACCGTTTACACTTTCATAAATTTTCTGGACAACTTTTTCGTCATATACATATTACCTAGCTCGATAACCGTTTGATAGATCTGATTCCTCCTCGGCAAGTAGGTTCACATTGTTAATCTACACAAGAGGCCAAACGCCCAGCAAGGCACATTAACGCGTTATAGAGATAAATTTTCTCGAGAACCGTTTGATGAATCTGCTTCGCTCTTCGCCAGATGGTTCATCTTGATAATCTAAACGAGAGGACAAACTACCAGGAAGGCACATTAACGCGTTTGAGCGCTGTGACCGCTCCAAATTGATAAATTTTCTGGACAATTTTTTCATCATATACATTACCTAATATTACCTAGCTCGATAACCGTTTGATGAATCTGCTTCCCCCTCGGCAAGTAGGTTCACCTTGTTAATCTAAACGAGAGGCCAAACTCCCAGCGGGGCACATTAACGCCTTATTGGGCTAAAATTGCATCAATATTATCTCGAGAACCGTTTGATGAATCTACTTCGCTCTCGGCCAGATGGTTGATCTTGTTAATCTAAACGAGAGGACACACCCTCAGAAAGGCACATTAACGCGTTTGAGCGCTGTGACAGTTCACACTTTCATAAATTTTCTGGACAACTTTTTCATCATATAAATATTACCTAGCTCGATAACCGTTTGATAGATCTGATTCCCCCTCGGCAAGTAGGTTCACCTTGTTAATCTAAACGAGAGGCCAAACTTCCAGCAGGGCACATTAACGCCTTATAGCGCTAAAATTTCATCGATATTTTCTCGAGAACCGTTTGATGAATCTGCTTCGCTCTCCGCCAGATGGTTCATCTTGATAATCTAAACGAGAGGACAAACTACCAGGAAGGCACATTAACGCGTTTGAGCGCTGTGACCGCTCCAAATTGATAAATTTTCTGGACAATTTTTTCATCATATACATTACCTAATATTACCTAGCTCGATAACCGTTTGATGAATCTGCTTCCCCCTCGGCAAGTAGGTTCACCTTGTTAATCTAAACGAGAGGCCAAACTTCCAGCAGGGCACATTAACGCCTTATAGGGCTAAAATTTCATCGATATTTTCTCGAGAACCGTTTGATGAATCTACTTCGCTCTCGGCCAGATGGTTCATCTTGTTAATCCAAACGAGAGGACAAACCCCGAGGAAGGCACATTAACGCGTTTGAACGCTGTGACCGTTTACACTTTCATAAATTTTCTGGACAACTTTTTCGTCATATAAATATTACCTAGCTCGATAACCGTTTGATAGATCTGATTCCTCCTCGGCAAGTAGGTTCACATTGTTAATCTACACAAGAGGCCAAACGCCCAGCAAGGCACATTAACGCGTTATAGAGATAAATTTTCTCGAGAACCGTTTGATGAATCTGCTTCGCTCTTCGCCAGATGGTTCATCTTGATAATCTAAACGAGAGGACAAACTACCAGGAAGGCACATTAACGCGTTTGAGCGCTGTGACCGCTCCAAATTGATAAATTTTCTGGACAATTTTTTCATCATATACATTACCTAATATTACCTAGCTCGATAACCGTTTGATGAATCTGCTTCCCCCTCGGCAAGTAGGTTCACCTTGTTAATCTAAACGAGAGGCCAAACTCCCAGCAGGGCACATTAACGCCTTATTGGGCTAAAATTGCATCAATATTATCTCGAGAACCGTTTGATGAATCTACTTCGCTCTCGGCCAGATGGTTGATCTTGTTAATCTAAACGAGAGGACACACCCTCAGAAAGGCACATTAACGCGTTTGAGCGCTGTGACAGTTCACACTTTCATAAATTTTCTGGACAACTTTTTCATCATATAAATATTACCTAGCTCGATAACCGTTTGATAGATCTGATTCCCCCTCGGCAAGTAGGTTCACCTTGTTAATCTAAACGAGAGGCCAAACTTCCAGCAGGGCACATTAACGCCTTATAGCGCTAAAATTTCATCGATATTTTCTCGAGAACCGTTTGATGAATCTGCTTCGCTCTCCGCCAGATGGTTCATCTTGATAATCTAAACGAGAGGACAAACTACCAGGAAGGCACATTAACGCGTTTGAGCGCTGTGACCGCTCCAAATTGATAAATTTTCTGGACAATTTTTTCATCATATACATTACCTAATATTACCTAGCTCGATATCCGTTTGATGAATCTGCTTCCCCCTCGGCAAGTAGGTTCACCTTGTTAATCTAAACGAGAGGCCAAACTTCCAGCAGGGCACATTAACGCCTTATAGCGCTAAAATTTCATCGATATTTTCTCGAGAACCGTTTGATGAATCTGCTTCGCTCTCCGCCAGATGGTTCATCTTGATAATCTAAACGAGAGGACAAACTACCAGGAAGGCACATTAACGCGTTTGAGCGATGTGACCGCTCCAAATTGATAAATTTTCTGGACAATTTTTTCATCATATACATTACCTAATATTACCTAGCTCGATAACCGTTGGATAGAATCTGCTTCCCCCTCGGCAAGTAGGTTCACCTTGTTAATCTAAACGAGAGGCCAAACTTCCAGCAGGGCACATTAACGCCTTATAGCGCTAAAATTTCATCGATATTTTCTCGAGAACCGTTTGATGAATCTGCTTCGCTCTCCGCCAGATGGTTCATCTTGATAATCTAAACGAGAGGACAAACTACCAGGAAGGCACATTAACGCGTTTGAGCGCTGTGACCGCTCCAAATTGATAAATTTTCTGGACAATTTTTTCATCATATACATTACCTAATATTACCTAGCTCGATAACCGTTTGATGAATCTGCTTCCCCCTCGGCAAGTAGGTTCACCTTGTTAATCTAAACGAGAGGCCAAACTTCCAGCAGGGCACATTAACGCCTTATAGGGCTAAAATTTCATCGATATTTTCTCGAGAACCGTTTGATGAATCTACTTCGCTCTCGGCCAGATGGTTCATCTTGTTAATCCAAACGAGAGGACAAACCCCGAGGAAGGCACATTAACGCGTTTGAACGCTGTGACCGTTTACACTTTCATAAATTTTCTGGACAACTTTTTCATCATATAAATATTACCTAGCTCGATAACCGTTTGATAGATCTGATTCCTCCTCGGCAAGTAGGTTCACATTGTTAATCTACACGAAAGGCCAAACGCCCAGCAAGGCACATTAACGCGTTATAGAGATAAATTTTCTCGAGAACCGTTTGATGAATCTGCTTCGCTCTTCGCCAGATGGTTCATCTTGATAATCTAAACGAGAGGACAAACTACCAGGAAGGCACATTAACGCGTTTGAGCGCTGTGACCGCTCCAAATTGATAAATTTTCTGGACAATTTTTTCATCATATACATTACCTAATATTACCTAGCTCGATATCCGTTTGATGAATCTGCTTCCCCCTCGGCAAGTAGGTTCACCTTGTTAATCTAAACGAGAGGCCAAACTTCCAGCAGGGCACATTAACGCCTTATAGCGCTAAAATTTCATCGATATTTTCTCGAGAACCGTTTGATGAATCTGCTTCGCTCTCCGCCAGATGGTTCATCTTGATAATCTAAACGAGAGGACAAACTACCAGGAAGGCACATTAACGCGTTTGAGCGCTGTGACCGTTCACACTCCAAATTGATAAATTTTCTGGACAATTTTTTCATCATATACATTACCTAATATTACCTAGCTCGATAACCGTTTGATGAATCTGCTTCCCCCTCGGCAAGTAGGTTCACCTTGTTAATCTAAACGAGAGGCCAAACTTCCAGCAGGGCACATTAACGCCTTATAGGGCTAAAATTTCATCGCTATTTTCTCGAGAACCGTTTGATGAATCTACTTCGCTCTCGGCCAGATGGTTCATCTTGTTAATCCAAACGAGAGGACAAACCCCGAGGAAGGCACATTAACGCGTTTGAACGCTGTGACCGTTTAGACTTTCATAAATTTTCTGGACAACTTTTTCTCCATATAAATATTACCTAGCTCGATAACCGTTTGATAGATCTGATTCCTCCTCGGCAAGTAGGTTCACATTGTTAATCTAAACGAGAGGCCAAACGCCCAGCAAGGCACATTAACGCGTTATAGAGATAAATTTTCTCGAGAACCGTTTGATGAATCTGCTTCGCTCTCGGCCAGATGGTTCATCTTGATAATCTAAACGAGAGGACAAACTACCAGGAAGGCACATTAACGCGTTTGAGCGCTGTGACCGCTCCAAATTGATAAATTTTCTGGACAATTTTTTCATCATATACATTACCTAATATTACCTAGCTCGATAACCGTTTGATGAATCTGCTCCCCCTCGGCAAGTAGGTTCACCTTGTTAATCTAAACGAGAGGCCAAACTCCCAGGAGGGCAAATTAACGCCTTATAGGGCTAAAATTTCATCGACATTTTCTCGAGAACCGTTTGATGAATCTACTTCGCTCTCGGCCAGATGGTTCATCTTGTTAATCTAAACAAGAGGACAAACCCCCAGGAAGGCACATTAACGCGTTTGAGCGCTGTGACCGTTCACACTTTCATAAATTTTCTGGACAACTTTTTCATCATATAAATATTACCTAGCTCGATAACCGTTTGATAGATCTGATTCCTCCTCGGCAAGTAGGTTCACATTGTTAATCTAAACGAGAGGCCAAACGCCCAGCAAGGCACATTAACGCGTTATAGGGCTCGAATTTCATTTTCGGTTTGAGGAATTACTTTTGAAGGTCTGTAAACGGCCAGCCAAATGAATTTGATGGTTGGTTCATCTTGATAATCTAAACGAGACCAAATCATTAACGCGCCAAAATATTATGATCGGTGTCGAGGCACTCAAATTAATAAAGCATCACGACAATTTTAATTATCCCATATACGGTTTTTCGATTTTTATTACTTTGGAAGGTCGTAAACGGCCAGCCAAATGAATTCGATGGTTCCCCCTCGGCAAGTAGGTTCATGCCTTGTTAATCTAAACTATGGTCGGTGTCGAGCAGGGAACATTAAGTGCATCACGACGTTTTAATTATCCCATCCATTTTCGGTTTTTATTACTTTTGAAGGTCGTAAACGGCCAGCCAAATGAATTCGATGGTTGGTATGGTACGAGACCATCATGCCAAAATATGACCTATGGTCGGTGTCAAGGCACTCGAATAAATAAGTGTGTCACTACGTTTTAATTATCCCATCCACGGTTTTTCGATTTTTATTACTTTTGAAGGTCGTAAACGTCCAGCCAAATGAATTTGATGGTTGGTATGGTACGAGGCCATCATGCCAAAATATGACTTATGGTCGGTGTCGAGGCGCTGGAATTACTAAAAGCATCACGACGTTTTAGTTATCCCATCCGCGGTTTTTCGATTGTTCTTTATTCTGAAGGCCACAAACGACGAGCCAATTAAATTTCGTTGTTAGATATATAACATAGCTTCCACCAGAGAGAATTCGGTTAATGTATTGTAGATTGTAGAACATTTAGTGTATAATTCATAAGAAAACCACGATCGTATATGTTATATTGGAATTAGTACTTCATTCGAACTTTCGTTACGATAGAAGTGTGGCTGGAAAAATGGTGGATAACTTCACGCAACCTACTTTTTCCAGTATTGTGATTGGGTAAAATACCCAATAACTTTCTACATAATATTGAAAAAATCCGTGCTGGCAGCGATAGCAACGAATTTAATTAATTAAAATGTGCTAAAGTGCTGACTAATTTTCGTTCGCCAATTATCTTTAACGGACATGTTGCACAAAGGCCGACTAGTTTAATCTGATTCATGTAAAGAGGTTGAATACGTTTCGATTGCATTATTTATTTTCTCTCGTGAATATATCGGAACTTCAATATTCCTCAGTGCTTTTCCAATTAAGCCTATCGATTCGCTAATGTAAGCACGATCATCCTTTAAAAGTATTTCGTCGAGTAAATATGCAATTGCTTAAACGAACTAAATCGCTAAATTCTGATGACTAAAATCGATGTTTTTGACATCTACGCTATTTATAGGGTACAGAAATAAAATAAAGGAATATAATTCATTTTGCATTACGATCTTTCCATTGAAAATAATTCTGCTTCTTGTGGTTGTACTGAAAAACTGAATAACTTATTTCAAATGGATTAATTATTTCATTTCACCAAACAAATTCATTCAGATTTCGCAAAATAGCAAACAGTTTGAAAATCCTTTCATTTTAAATTACATTTTGTTAACTACGAAATATTTGACAGTGAAAGAGCGCTTTATTAAAATAAATTGTTTAACCAAAACTTGTAAAGTTCATTTTTTTAATTATGAAGATTACACGATAAATTATATATGTTGAGTTTGAAATAATTTGAAAGTTTTCAGAAAGTTGCCTAATATTACTTTCATCTAATTTTTCTCACAATTTTTTTACTTGCTTGAAACAATGCTAAAAATCATCAATCTTATTTCTTGGACGGTTCAAATAACTTTCAAACGAAGTATATGGCAAGTTTTAAACATATCTACTATCGATCGTCCCGAGAATTTTATATAACTAGAATACGTATTTTTACACACCAAAAGATTTAATCACAAGTACCTATGTTAGCTTTCTATTTTTTCAAAATATATGCAAAAAATTTGATTTGGATTTGTTTTCACACCATTTGGTCCTCTGGAAATCAAGAAAAAAAGCGGGAGCAACTATAAATGTATAGAGCCAGCAGAACTTTTCCAGTCCCACATAAACTGTTGAGCTCATTATTTGTTTCTTCTTATATCTAAATTTTAGTTTTCTTTTGCAAAGTGTGCTAATATTGGAAACCGGCAGGACCGGAAAAATTTATTTTTTTGTTAGAAAAAATGACGTTCTTCCATTGCATGTGTTGGGATAACATTAGATCAACAGTGATTCAGTATTGATTCCAATATATATTGGTGTTAACATCGTACACAGTTTTATCAAATCATGAAATATATTTAAAAAACATTTAAATAATCCGATGTATAAATTTTTGAAATATTTATTTTTCAACAGGTTAAAACAAAACAAAATTTCTAAAATCGAAAATGAAAAAGATAAAACCATTTTATAATATTAATTAAATTTCAAAATGTTTTTCATTTATTAAAGGCCAAATGGAAAACGAGAAATTGTATTTATTCAAATACAAGAACAACTTAATTGTAAAATTTAATAATAAATACCTTAGTAAAATACCGACCATAATGTGAATTAATGGAATATTGATTTATGAAAATTTACAATCAAAGAGTTTGCTGATAAGTTAACATGAATACTTGTAAACAGATACGTTATATTTAAATCGTAAATTCAATTTTATTACAAAACCATTAAGAAAGAGGCGTAAAATAATTGACTAAAAAATCGTAAGGAAAAACACATAAAAACATTTTTAAAATAAACTGCAATGAACAAAAGGTACATCCAGGAAAAGTTAATAACAGGCAAAGAAATTGACCTATTGATTAAGTTAATACAATTTTTATGAGATCTTCGAAATATCGCCATCTATATTAATTGACTTTGGAAATTTTTTGATATTAAGACATTTCTAGGAAATTCCTCTTAAATGGGTTGGTCTTACTTTCAGTATTATCGTTGTCAAAATTGAAATTGTGACCCGTCTCATAACAATTCCAGTTTCTTTATTGGCAGTATTATTGGTTGATTTGCATATTACTTTTTGAGCACAGATTGGTTTTTTAGTTTTTTGTGAAGTTGTCCAATGTAACACCCATCGCAGTCATCAAACTGGACATGATAAACAACACTAGAAAGTTTCTACTAGATGGTTGGTCTTGTCTTTTATTTTGAATAAAAAGCCTTGCTATAAAAATTTATTGATGGGACGAAGCCACTATTAATCAAACTGTTTAAACAAATAAATAAGACTATTGGTTAAATGTGGAATTTATTGGAGTTTAAGATAGATGGCCTGAATGTTAGACCATAAATCAGTAGAAATTTTGTATTGAAAGGCATTCCGGATAGGGTTTGCGGCGACATCGTCAGAGATAGTGTTGGCAAAAGACAATGATTGTTCTGAATTTGGAGGGGCCGGAGTTCTTTCGAATGATTTTATTGAAAATGTTATTAAAATTCTTTATATGTAAAATCCGGGTAACAATATTTTCAATTCTGTGTTTTGCAAGTATAAGATTGACCTTATATTTAAGAGGATGTTCAGGATAGTATCTTCTGAGTTCGTAGGTTTCGATACCAATCAAGTTTGATGATGTTATGGCTGTCACGTACAACTTTGGTGTCTAAAAAAGGGACAGCACCATTAATTTCAGTTTCTACGGTGAATCTCAACTTGCTATTGAATTTATTGGTCACCTCAAGGGTGTATTCTTTTTTCAGAGGGTAGTTCCAATAGCAGATCGTCAACATTTGAAATAAAAAGGGAAATTCAAAGTCTATATTGTCTTTTATAAAATATAAAACAGTATTCATAACGATCTCAGCTATTGAAGGGCTAACCGCACCTCCCATAGGACAACCTGTACTTTGTAGGAAAAATTGATCTTTCTGAAATAAGTTGAATCAAATAAAAATTTTATGATTCTTATAAAGAGATCGATCTGAATAGTGCATATTTCTGAAATTTGAAAGTTATCGTTGATTATGGTGATAACCAGATCAACTGGGATATTTGTAAATAAGGAAATAACATCGAAAAAGAGGCTAGAACAAAAAATAGTTTAATAATATTAATTTTTACTGATGAATTAAAAATCATCTCGGAACATATTGTATGATTTAAACAAACTTATCAATAATCCCACTAATAAATTTAGCTAGTGGTTGAAGTCCAAAAAAATCGAATTAATGGCACGATACTAATTCATATTATCAGGAAACCCGAATTTTCTTTTGTATTTTCACTAATAAATAACTAATAATATTTAGGTGGTCAATAATATATTCTTGAAAAACTAGAGTGCATGGATTGATTTGAAGATCCTGAAGTTCATTGCTTGCTTGTTAATTCTTTTTTATTGATTCGCCTCTGTCGAGTTTTTGATAACAATCCGTCAGAGAGCAATGTAGATAGTGTGGTTTAATTATCTTCATTACAGTTTTCCTTTGTTTGTGGATAAAATTAACAACGATTTGTTTTTTTTGGTAGACAACAAAGTGAAGAAATGGATGGAGCGATATTAAATTTATTAAAGCATTCTTGACATAAATAAAATCAAAAAATTTAAAACTTATTTGAACAATTAAGTGATCCCTCTCTTTACTTTCATGAATATGATCCAAGATGGTTCTTCAATCTTTTCCAACGTTTTGACAATCCTAATCATTAGTAAAAAATTTTCGATTTCATTAGTTCATCAAAAATTTTTGAATTTTGTTATTTAAAGATAGATATCCTCAAACTCCTTTCAGATATCGAATTTATAATCAGGGGATTAGTGGAAATGGTTTTAGAGCGCGTAAATCTTATTAGTCACTAACGCTGAATGGATTTTTTAATACCGCAATTATCCATCTTTTATGGATTGAGGGAGAGACTCGAACATTCTTTAAAAAAAATAAATCGTTGTTAATTTTAAAAGCTGACTGTGTAATCATTGCCATAGATAATGAAACATACATTTCTAATTCTAACGAGTGTTCTGACCCGGAAAAATCGACAGAGATCCTACTTCAAAAATGAAAGAATTAACAACAAGCTTGTTGATGAACTTCTAATAATCACATCAATGATGCACTCAAAAAACAACTCAAAACATACAATGGGGTAACCACAGAAAATATTATGGTTTGGTGAAAATACACAAAGAAGGGTTTTCTTCGCCCCATTATATGATGCATTAATTCGCCGACACAACCACTAGCTAAATTTTTAGTGGGATTATTGTAATGCGATTAAATCATTCTTATTTCTGAGTGAATGAGATTAATTTGCTTTCAAATTGGCAATAATATTAAACTGAACGATTGGTTTTGTTCGAAAACTTCTTGCATTTGATTTCCTTATTAAAATATCCAAGTTGTCCGTTATCACCATACTCAAGATAACTTTACTAATTTCAGAATAACTATTGGGGATCTCTTTGTTGAGAATCATATTTTTGTTTGATTCAAGTTATTTGGGTTTGAAAGATAAACATTTGAATTGGCAGGTTGTTGTGTTAGGTATTGGCCCTTCTGAACTGAAACTGTTTTATATTTTATAAAAGACAATATAGACTTTGATTTATTTGCTATTTGTTTAGAAATTTCAGTATGTTGACCTCGATAATTGCAATTTATTGCCTTGGTACCCTCTAGATTGGAATACGGTATTTGAGGCTTGTTCACTGGGATTGATAAGGTTGAGATTCACCGTAGAAACGGATAATTAATGGTGTTGTTGCTGGTGTAGCAGCCAAAGTTTTCACACTGTCGGGATTTGTTCATCAAATTTTGGTATCTAAACCTGAACTCAGATAGATACCTTTTCGTTTATCTGAACATGTCGATAAATATAATTTCAACCAATAAGTGTCACTTTAATTTAGTTGGGATATTCATAGTGATTTTCAACTAGGAAAAATTTTAATTTTTGGGGACGATCCTTCGGAATATGTGACACCGTACGTAATTAATCAATCATTGGGTTTAAAAGTGCGGGCTTTGTTGATTCGATGTCCCTATCCGGAATCCTGACATTCAGAATAATATGATGGTCTGACACAACAGACCATCTACCGCAAACTCCACGGGGTGTATTTTATAAGGAACTAAAATGAAGTCCTATTTAAGTTGATCGCACCCTCATGTCAGTATGTGGCGTCTGATTTTAAGCAGAATGGTTATTTATCACATTTTGAATCGGCCCGTCGTGGAGGTCGATTATTTTAATTTGTTGTGATGTTCCACATCTGTGTTTATTTACTGCTGTAATTATGTTTTTATCAATATTTGTAACTTGACTATGTTGATAGCATTTGTAGATGAGAACAACAAATAAATTTATTTCGATTGAATGCAATTGATTTGGATTCAAATTGGCACTGAATTCGATGAAAAATTAATCAGTGAAAAGGTGTTGCATTTGAAGGTGTAAAACTAAAGTTTATCCGTTTTCACAGTAGGCAGAAGAACTAGAAAATATATGGAACTAACAGTAGCATCTGATACAGACAGTTGTCAGTTTCTGGGTTTTCCATAGATAAACATTTGAATTGACAGAATCACTTTTATTGTGTTATATTGGTCACTAAACTGGTTACATTACATTTGCTATTTGTTTAGAAAGTTTTTAACGGGTGAATGACCTCAAGTCACTTAATGCAATTTATCATGCCTTGTTGGATCTAGAAATTTATCACCACTAGGTTTTGTTTATGGAGTTGTAAAAACTGGGGTGATAAGGTTTTAAGTCGCAAAAAACGGATAATTAGGCTTATTGCAAACATCACCAAGGGTTTTCACACTGTCGGGATTTGTTAAAGGAAAGAACGTATCTTTTCGCATCCCATTGCAGCGTCTATCTATGTCGATATATTATTTACACCAATAAGTGTCAACTTTAATTTATTGGGGATATTATAGTGTTGCAATAGGCAAACAGTAAATTTTATCCCCCATTATGGAAAATGTGACACCGTACGTAATTCTCCGAATATTTAATTACAGTTTTTTACCAAATAAGAGAAACCGTAAATCATAAAAGGATTTGTTTCTTTACTTCTTGCATTTCTTCTTTTACTTGGAGTCTTTTTAAATATGAAACGATCTTTTAAATGACAATCACCAACTTTTTCCAAGTTTATTGTTCTTAAATGGTGCTTTAAGATTATTTCCGGTTCTATATTCTTGAACGCAAGGTTGAAATGTTTGGATTTTGTTCAGCCATAACAATTTCGATTCATTTTTAGTTCAACTGAAACAAAGCCGTTTGTCTGTTACCACCCTCAACAATACTAGATTTCCATTGCGTTCTTTGAAATAATCTCATACGGTTTCGAAAAAAAAGTCAAAGTTGCACGTTTTCGACCTCCCAGCACGACATACTTCAGGTGCTTTTTTAAGCGTTCTTTCTTTTGTGAATAAGCACAATTCTTGTATTTTGGTATAGTAGCTACTTTTTGTAATTAAAAATATATATATTTTACAACTTACACGCTTTTATGGCAAATGCGCCATACATACATCTAAATCTTAAGCTCAGTTCATTAACTTTAATGAGTCTAACTGCTTTTATTTTATGTAACTTCAAGACCAAACTGTACACAAATTTTACTTGAGGTGGTCAAAATACACTCTCAATATGATAAACTAAGAAATACTAACAGATTTTTTGTTATTAATCTAAGATGCAATTATCCCAAAACCGAAGTTAGCCCTAATTATCGTAGATACCTTTACTGAAAGTGGAATCCAAGACGTGTTACGAGTTATATTCGGCACTACGGCAATCCAAACTTGTTCATTACCTTCGTTTCTAATCCCACGTAGAAAGAAAAATCGTGCGCGTCAGAGTATTTCATGTGAATGTAAATAATAGAAAGGCGATATTAAAGAAGGCTTGTTTATTTGATGAAACACGATATTTCCTGTACACACTCAAAAGATAAAAAAGATATCACATTTATATTTTGCTTCGACTTGAGCTAGGAATTACACCTGACTTAATCGACAAAGTAATATGTGCAGAAATACAAAATTCAGAACAAGTTCAAATTCTCTACATCGTTAAAGCAAATAGGATTCACCGAGCATGCGGTAATTTAAATAACAGATCAGTAGGCACGAAAGACGATTATTGCAGTAAAAAAGATCTACGAACACTTGAAAGAGGCTCAAACAGATAACGACAGAAATTCACGACATAGCAGGATATCTGCAGTTGATGGCGGTTACATGATAAATATTAAAGAAATAAAAAATATATAATAATGCGTGGTTGGTACCATATAACCCTGTATAATTACGTAAGTACGTTTAATGCACGTATAAACCTGGAATATTATAGTTCAGTCAAGTCTATTTGTAAGTACATACGTAAATAAGAGATGATCAAGCGACCTTTACTATAGAAACTGAAAAAGATGAGGTACAATATTGTACGAAAGTGGTTGCTTTATTCACAGGCGACCTTCCAATTTCATAACCGACTAAAGGGAATAAATAAATGTCAGAGACAATAAACGGAATATTACTTTAGGGAATGTACCAGAGATTAAGTGAAGAAAAAGAGAAGAAGTCTGCAGTCCGTCTATTTCCCGGAACTTACACAAATGCTGAATGAATTAAATACTTATAAAAAAATCTGTAGGAATAGATTCAATGAAACCCAAGGACACAGCAGAAAATAGTAATGTTGTGTATCCTCTTGTAACGAAATTAATTCAATAGAAAGAATCAATGAAGATAGCGTTTGTAAGAACAAGGGTGAAACTCACAAACGTTGCGAAAACTATATATACTATACACTACTATAAACTTTGTTATTTTCCAAATACCAAATCCACATACCTGAACTAAAAATTTTCATATAAAAGACATGATATTCTTAAGCATAGAGATAGGTAATTTTATGAAACAAGAATGAGGCTGGAGAGCTTTTTAAAATAAGAAAGAATACGGAATAAGAACAAAATAAGCTTTGATACCGAGAATATGAAACAATTTTCCAAAACAAGTGAGAGTTATAGAAAGCACGGCAGGATCTAAGACAAGACTGTAATCGTTGCTGATAAAGGGCAATACAGAGTAACACAAAAAAGAAGAAAAGACGATGAACACAGAAAGAATTAAAAGACAGATAAGCGCTCAAAAGCATTTTATGCTTGCGAAATAAGGATTAAAGACGTAATAAGGATTTGCGAAAAACTTTTCTTGGCATTGAAGTCTAGAATAAGTGATTTCTTGAATAGTCTTTTTTGTAAAAACTATTAGTTATCTGTGGGATGCGTTTGTATTTGTTAAATGGCACATGTCGTACCTACATTAGTTATCTGCGTTTGTATTTGTTAAATGGAGATCATTAAAAAAAATAGACGACTCTCTTCGTTCCAGCACTGTTATTTTGTGTATTTTAAGTGTAAGTTTGAGTGTAAAATCCTATTTCATCATGAAAAATTAGATGGCGCAGGTAAGCATTGGAAAACCATCTGTTCAATCGCAGATCTCTTGATGATCGACGGTTTTTTGCATTAAATGTTACAACAACAATTTACTTACGATTTCTGAATTTTCATCAGCTGAAGGTAGCCATCTCTTGCCTGGAAATTCATTCGCAATTTTTTTGCCGCGCCAGTTTTTTTCTTTAAAACCCATGACAATTACATCTAAATCAGACTTCGACAAATGAAGTGCCATTATTAGGAGAAGAAGTAGGTACTTTTATTTGTACGAAATCTCACTATAGCAATTGCAAAGTGACCTAACTTCAAATGTCACTCGCAATTTAATTTGTTTTAACAAAAGCTTGGTTCGACTTAAATTGCTTATTAAATTATACAAGTGTCATCTTTATTTTGTAAGTTAACTTTAAACTTTTTTATTCCATTATTGTAGAACATAAACCTATGAAATTTTTTACACGTAATTTTCAGTCCTTTGTCTGTAAGGGACAAATTACCTTAATACCTCAATGCGTTCGAATAAAATAGCTATGGAAACAGCATTGGTTTTTTCTAGACACCCGGTATATATGATGAGAATGACCTATTAAACGTTTTATACAAACGGAAGTGAATTTTAAAACAAAATTTTGAAGTTTTTTAAAAACGGACATGGAATTTTAAAATTGCAAATGATTTTGACTGATTATAAAGTGGATTTAAAAACTTGAGGACAACCACAAGACCGGACAATTACACGTTAAAATTGAAAACAAATTGATAAGATGTGAAAATTTAGGAATCTTGTAATTTGACAAACCACAAAGACAAAATGTGACACATTAATTGTATGAATTTAAAACGGTGACAATCCACCACGTGATATCCCTAGTCTACTTAGGACGTAGAAGTGGTTAAGTAAAAGGGGAGAACTCACAATGAAAGGTGAAACCAAAGATTGAAATTGAAAAAATTACTAATTAATTACTGGATCGCTCGACTGATATTGTTAAGAGTTAATATATATGAATAAATTTTACTCAAATTATCTACATCGGACCTAAAATTCATATTATTAGTATTTTTATTTATCTCAATCATTTCCAAAAATTCCCTACATTTTTAATAGATTCAGTTCTTAATATTTTAGTATTTTCAAAATTAGGTTCGTGTTGCAGTCTGATTATATGTTCAGCCAACGCACACCTAGTTTTTTTGGTTTTAATATCTCTTTTAGGATTGGCTAGTCGAGTCTTTAACCAAATGGAAGTGTTACCTATATATACCTGATTGCAATTGTTACAGGGTATTGAGTAAACTACATTAGATCTGAACATATTAGGAACTGCATCTTTCATACTAGAGAAAAAGATATTAAGGGTAATTAGGTTGTAGAAACCAAATTTAATGTTGCCATGTTGTAATACTTTAGTGAGTTTAGGGGTTATTTCTGGAATGCAGGGAATCTTGCAATAAATTGTTGATGTGGGTAGTTCAGGGGCAGGTGGTAAGTGATGTGAACTATTACGTTGGTTGTTAGGGGATGAAGTGCTAAACAGAAGTTTGTTAACTAAAGACTTGGGATACCCATTATTTGTGAACATCTTTGAAAGGATGGTTAGGTTCTTATTCCGAGAGGAAGGGTGACATAGTGTAATGACTCTGTTTTTCATAGCAACAATTACATTGACCTTTTATTTGATGGGATGATTAGAATTATAATTAATAAATCTACCCGAATCTGTAGGTTTTCTCTACCAATCTGTCATAATTTTATTATTGCTATCCCTAATTAATTTGGTGTCAAGAAATGGCACACTTCTCTCGTTTTCAAACTCTATTGTGAATTGAATGTTTTCATTGAATGAATTGAATTTTTGTAATGTATTATTAATTGAGTCTATTGGTAAAGCTATAATTAGGTCATCAACATATTTGTTAAGAATGGGGGATTGAAAATCTAAAGTATTGACAATCTTTTGGAGACAGTAATTCCCATAGGAACACCTTTTATTCATATGTAGAATCTGTTGTTAAAGGAAAAATAACTGTTATTTAAAATTAATTGTAATAATTTTATAAAGGTGTCTTTAATTAGTGAAGTAGACATCTCTATAATTTCCCATTCATTCTCGATTATATGTAGTGCCAAATCTGTGGGAATATTAGGGAATAAGGATACAACGTCAAAAGACGCAAGAGCAAAACCATCAGGAAGTTGAATATTGTTAACCTTCTCAACGAAGGAAAAGGAATCTTGTACATCATAAACACATGGGTTGTTTTTAAGCACATCCCCTAGAATTGAAGCAATATAAGATGAAATACCATAAGTCGGTGAATTTATATAACTGACAATGGGCCTGTACGCAATTGGATTTTTATGTATTTTAGGAAGAGTATAAAGTTTAGGTGACACTATTGTAAATGCTTAAACGTTTGCATTCATATTCAGAAATTTCACCTTTTTTTAACTCTTAAGGAGTTTATTGACTTTATTTTGAACAGACATAGTCTTTTAATTCCTGATTTATTTCCACTTAGAGGTCAATAAAACAATAAATAATTAAATACCAATTTATTCCATAACATATAATAATACGTTTTCGTTAAATAACTTCTTCAGTGGAAGAAATTGACATTTAATATGTGTCAAATTACTAATAATATAAATATAAATTGCCATGCCTATCAACAAAATTATCTAAAAAACAAAGAATTCATTGATATATCGAATTTTAATTATATTCAAAGTAATAATGAAAGAATAATGATTTAATACAACATTAGAAATTGAAATGATTTGAATTATTCGTATATCAATCAATTTTTTGTCAAGCTCTAACAATTCTGTTCAAGGACTGGAAAAACATGGCAAAAAAACCTAGTCAAGAGCTTAAAATTAATAAAATTCATGCGTGAATTAAATTATTATAAATAACGCTTAAATTATCAATATCCGTTCTAAAATTTACCGCGTTTTCATCTTTCTTAATGTATATCATTTCGTAAATTAATCTTTTTTTATAATTATTTTCCTTTTTTAAAATTTTAGTGTTTTGAAAATCAAAATTATTAACCATCAATACACTGTTACACATAACGTCACCGCTGAAACTGCTTTATCTAAGCACTCTAAAGATAGACGACATAATTTTGATTTTCAAAACACTAAAATTTTAAAAAAGGAAAATAATTATAAAAAAGATTAATTTACGAAATGATATACATTAAGAAATATGAAAACGCGGTAAATTTTAGAACGGATATTGATAATTTAAGCGTTATTTATAATAATTTAATTCACGCATGAATTTTATTAATTTTAAGCTCTTGACTAGGTTTTTTTGCCATGTTTTTCCCTAGTCCTTGAACAGAATTGTTAGAGCTTGACAAAAAATTGATTGATATACGAATAATTCAAATCATTTCAATTTCTAATGTTATATTAAGTCATTATTCTTTCATTATTACTTGTGAATGTAATTAAAATTCGATATATCAATGAATTCTTTGTTTTTTAGATAATTTTGTTGATAGGCATGGCAATTTATATTTATATTATTAGTAATTTGACACATATTAAATGTCAATTTCTTCCACTGAAGAAGTTATTTAACAAAAACGTATTATTATATGTTATGGAATAAATTGGTATTTAATTATTTATTGTTTTATTGACCTTTAAGTGGAAATAAATCAGGAATTAAAAGATAAGTACATAAAGGTCAAAAAATACATACATTAACAGACATAGTGGGATCATTATTAAGGTAGATAGTATTGTCTTGTAACAATATTAATAAAAATAAATAATAAAATATAATAAAATACATACTTTTTTAAATATATACTTTTCCATTTAAAAAAATCTACTTTCCAAAGATTTAACTTATTTATAAGTTTTTAACACACAATATCGGCTGTGGTTATGCAAAATTTCATTCGTCTCTTTTACTCCTACCTGACGTAATATCACTATAAAGTAAAATCGGTATCTGTCACTTTTTTTCTTTAATTGCGAACTCAGAAGGAATGGTATTTAGGTAGAGGGTATGATACATGAAATATGTGTGAAATTTATCATAGAAGCTGAATTTATAATTGATTTTATAGCATGCTATTTAAAAAATTGAAGTTGATGGTGGCCATCAACTTCGAACCGGATATGGGATTTATTCAAAAATATTTTCACGTGATAGTTCATATTCAACCATATCCAACTGCAAAATTTTGTTATAAAATTCCTTTCCGTTTGTATATAATACTTTTAATAGACCATTCTCGCCAATCACTTTGTATGTTCGTTTGTACGATATGTGTTTGTTCAATATGTTATTCATAGCTACTTCCGTCTTCTGTCACTTCTTTCCCAGCCAAGTAATCATTAATCGATGTCTTTGAACGCCAAGAGCTTAAATTAATGCTATATTGGTCAAACTAACGAATGTTTACAGAAAACAGCTAATATTCCTTTCAAGCTTTCAAGCCTTTCAAGCAACGTGTCGATGGCCGCAGTGGTTAGGCGGCTGACTATTGTTGTGAGAGGACGATAGGTGCCGGGGTTCAATTCTCTGGAGGGACGGTGACATTATATTGATTATTTAATTTATGACACAGAAAGATAGAATGGTTCGTTCTAAAGGTGTTTTCAAACTTGATGATAATATTGGTAGAAAATATCTTAGTGGATTTTGCTGTTTAGTTAATTATTGTACTTATATATAGAATATACCTACTGAGGTACATATACTGGTTAGATGATCATTTTACAAGCTTCTGATCCTATATTCTTAACAGATCCTAGGATTGACTAGATGATTGGATGCTGTGATTCCCTCTAGTGTCCTAGATACTCAAGCCGGGGCTATTGCAGAGAGAAAATAAATCTCAGCAGCTTCAGCTCTAACTTAATAAAATCAACATATCTTGATCTATGTTGTCCAGCTTAATGACTAGTTTTAATACTGTATAGTTGTTATGGTCATATCTACCTATATATCAAAATCTACCGAAAACGAATTCATTAGTATTCTTTTTTTTCTATTTTTAAAAAAAGGTGATGGCCGCAGTGGTTAGGCGGCTGACTATCGTTGTAAGAGGATGATAGGTACTGGGCTTCAATTCTCTGGAGGGACGGTGACATTTTTTCAGAGAGTTTAATCCCGGATCGAGTTGCCATTCGCCGTTGGGAGCAAAGTGATTAACAGCGCGGCATCATAAAAGGCGATATGATGCTGTCACAAAGCCATTTGAACACAACTTACACACACTAAACTACACCGCAAGAGTTGCAATGATAGCCAGACAAGTAATACAGCATAAAAAAAAGCTGGCATTAAATTTCACAACAAGGTAATATGGCTCAAGTGTTGTGTCGAAATGTGCTGCTGAACCGTCTTCAACTAAAATTATTTAGGTAGATGTTCTAAATAATTAAAATAATCATTTTGCAAGAACTTCCAAAATTGGATAACTGTCAATGTTTCCTTATAAAAATCCTCTCCCTCAATGAAATTGTCTTAATTATTAAGGTTAATATTGCACTGATTTTATCAAAACCCTATATGCATTTGCTACTACTCCTAAATATACCATAGCTGGAAAAGTCAGTATCTTTTATCTCTTTTCATTCTCCAGCTGTTTTATTTCTTAGTTTTTAGCTTCACAACTTTTGATAAAATAAAATTTCTGCACATAATAATTAACTAAAGATTATAAATTCCTTAAAGTATATTAAAAAGCTTAGCGATAAATATCCCTTGTTTATATATTTAGATAGCGTCTATTGAGCATGTTATGTTAATATATGTAACATATTTAATTTATAATATGCTAATTATTATTATTAAAGGCGCTTGTACCCCATTTTGCAAATCCTACGCGATTTTACCCATATTTATTATTAAAATATTGGCGTTTTGCCAAAAGCAATCACCTGTTATAATTTTTAAATATATGCAAATATCTCACAAACAAATATCCAGAGCTGAAAATTATTTCATACAAACTTTTTAACTCATAAATATGGAAAAGCAGTATGGAAATATTTACCGTGTAGCAATGGAGATATCGAACAATATTGCACTAATGTTACCCCACTTAATATCTCGAAACCGCAAAAAGTTTTCTTCAGCCACTTTCCATTAATTTATCAAAATAAATAAATAATGATTCAAATAATGATTTAAAAATCATTATTTGAATTTTCAAGCAAAGAATACATTACATATTCTTTAACCTTGGAATTAGTTTGCACCTTGTTTATTAGGAGATGGTTCATATCAAAATAACTCCGAATATCGTTACCAGATGTATATGCAAAGTTATTTATATTTCATGAAAGTACAAATGTATAAACTTGTAATGTAAATTGTGTTTTAATAGGAGGTAACTCAAGAATAAACATCGTTGTAATAACTATTCGTAAATCGAATTTGTTTTTAATAAAATTAAATTGTTTTTAGAGCAAACAAAGACAGACAGAAAAACAGTTTTAGCTGCTTACTAATTTGTCATCCAAGATGTCGCAAAAACTTCCTTTTCTTAACGATAAAAAAATTGAACATCAATCATTATAAAGCAAACTCACCCTGCAAACAAAAACTGCAGAGAGATAACTTGCTGTACACAAATTTCGTTTTTATAAGTTTGTAGTCATATTCGCATACATGACATTATATAGAAAAAAGAAACAACGAATTAATATATCAATATACGACGGAAAAATTAATGTGAAAAACTTTCTAAACTTCGGCCGCTAAATTCGAAGTTTACGCGTAACCGCGCAAAATATTCGGAGAACTGTTCGTGCGTGCGAAAGCACTACAGGCGTCCTTGGTAGAGGCGCTCCGCTCGCTACGGAAGTTCAACAGATACTGGACGAACTTCAGTCTGCCGTTCTCTGATCAGGATCAAATTGCAGACTCCCATTTCTTGTCCTGCCCAACATCAGGATGGCATAATGTTGTGACGTTGTTTTCGATGCGGTAACAAGTACCTACGTGATGAAATACCGTTAAGGTTGCCGAAATTGATAGGAACTTTTCGAGTTTTGATGTATGATTTTTTTCATGCCTTCCGACGCATTTATGGAATGTTGTTTGAAGCGCGAAAAGCTGTCAGGCGTAAGGTGGAAATTCACGACGGATACACGACGGGTAACGTAAATATAAACAGCACAGATCCTTAAATAAAACCACGGGAGCGTTTTGTTAAATCGATTTGAGAAATTCTATATCGATATGTCAAGCTTTTCGGGTTTTTTTTTCGTATGTCTGGGTGTTTTTATCTTTTTTTTTGTTACAGAAAGCTCTTAGCTGAATACGTAAAATTTTATTTCTGAGACAAACCTTTCTGTCCTTTTATTTTAGATGTCAACATGAATAATAAATATATGATTACATAGAATATATAGAAAATAAATAGAATCTGTCACAGTAAAGTTTACCATACACGCACATAAGGCGTCACAAGGCAAGACATACGCTGAATTCGTCGTGAAATTCTGCGTATTTATGATAAATGACTATAATCGTAGCAACCTGCTTTTCCACTTAACCCTCTAGAAAGCAAAAAGTCTGCATAACATCCAAAATCATACATACATATGTATAAGAAAAACTGCGTATCGAAAGCAACCATTGTCAACATCTAAACACCTCCATATTGCTGCCTTGCCTAGCACAAAAAGTACAGAATTATTCTTAAACGATGTGATCGACGTCACCAATTTTACTTCAATCGGAATTAAGTTGTAGATATAAGTGATTTGGTAGGAGAAGCATTTCTTAAATTGCTCAAATCTCTGCATAAATGGAGTTAAAGACTCTTTAAATACTCAACATCTGATATACATTTTATTCTGCTGTGTAGGTAAGTTTGGTCACCCGTCATAATGCTGCGGTGGTTGAGTAAACGTGCATAACTCAATATTTTTTTAATCTAACGAACAAAATATTTCATATTTTATTTATATAAGAAATAACTGCTAGGTACTGCAGATTTTGCTAAAAACATTACTATATATCAAGAGAACTTGACCGTATACATAATAAATTGTGATATGTTGTTTAGTATTGACACACTGTTCAATAAACAGTAGATTAAAAAATCCAACCCATTCGGACCGGTGTTCCTCAGGGCTTGCTTCTTGGCCCGGAGCTTTTCATTCTTTTTTACCAGCGACGTCCCCAATTCACCCAGTACGAGGTTGGCAGCCAACGCGGACGATACTATCGTTTATACAACCTTCCGAAACGACGCGCTGGTGATAAGAAGATTACAGTGATCGGTCGACTAACTGATAGAATGGCCCCGGCAATGGCGACTTTCTATAAATGCCGAAAAGTGCGTGAGTTCACAGGTTCAGTACCTGGGCATGGTCATCACCTCCAAATTGACGTTTTGTCACCACATTTCGGTGACCATCTCTAAATTTCTGAAGGCATGGCGCGCTCCCTAAATTTTTCAAAGAGCTCTTTGAGCTGAAAGCTCAAAATATTAATCTATATGGTGTTTCTTTGATATTGACCTATGGCGCTCTTATCTGGTCCAGTGCCGCAAAATCAGATCATAATGTTTTGTTGACTAGACTGGCGTGTTGTGGTGTACGTGGAGTTTTCTCAAAATGGTTTCAAAGTTACAACATCAGGCGTGCAGTAAAATCAATTTTATAAAGTCAGCAAGCATACCGGTTGATGTAGGTGTTGCTCAAGGTAGTGTTTTAGAACCTATTTTGTTGCTGATATTTATTAATGATATAACTCACTATTTGAGGGACTTTAATTTAGTAATGTATGCCGATGATACGAGCTCTGTCGTGTCTGATCCGAATATAAATGATAATGTTAATTTACTATTAAAAGAAATGCATAAGTGGTTTTCTCAATGTTCTTTATTTTTGAATGCAGAAAAAACTACATATAGGTATGACTTTTCACAATATCTGTACGTAACAAACAAGTATTTAACGCCCATATTTATTTTTTCACAGAATATTGAAATAGAACGCGTCCAAGAATTAAAGTTTTTGGGTCTGCATATTGACGATACGTTATCATGGAATACTCACTGTAATAATTTAATATCTAGACTCAACTCATTATGTTACCAACTACGCAATTTAAGAACTGTAATTAATTTTAAGTTTTTATTATCTTTCTGGATATTCACATAATATATCCATAGTATATTGTCATATGGGATAGCACAAAACATCATGCAGAACCTATTTTAAGAAGTGGAACTTTTTACCATTGTCGGCAATATAATAGGTATATGAACTATTAATTTTAATGTTCAGAAACAAAACTGATTTTTTATGTAATAGTGACGTCCACTATCACTAAAGCTATCATCATCAGTTAAAGTCTAACTTTCCAATACTGGGCAGCTGGACCGGGGTAAACCTCTGCCCTGCGTCGGGTTTAGGCGATTTCTCCACACGAGATATGACGTCGTCATGAAAGGGCCTTCGATAATAAGATACATGATGAACACCAGAAAATGATCCTTGTGGCCAGAAGGGTAGCCACGTCGTAGAGATTGGAAAACCATAGTAACATGAAACAACTAACATTGCGGCTTACTTAGACCAAAACTTATAGGATAGATAAATAGTTTATATTAGTCTTCGTCAAATCCAACAATATTTGGATAAATGTCCTCTGCAGTTGTTGATATTCACATGTCAAGGTAAAACTGTGGAAACAAAAAAAAACAAATTCAGACTTGTTCCTTTTGATATTTGAAGCTTGCGCGTGTAACATATTTCTGGTTCAAGAGTTTCGTTTCTTCCGCTTCTTGCAAATGACAATTCTTTAAATTGTTCTCTTCTCATGCAGGCATTAAAAGAAATGTTTTCCAAGTTATTTTATATATCTCAGTCACTGAACATCATGCGATTTAAACGGATTGCCCAATAATTTTGTTTTGTAAAAACTAGAAAATTTAAACACGTTTAAACTTTTTAGCCGAAAATTTACGTAGATTCTCAACAGTTCTTACCAGCTGGTACTAGTTATAGGAACGAAAACTTTCCATGTCCAATTTTTTTTTGCCGCTAATAGCTCAACTTCGTAATTGCAACATTTATCTTTCATGCTGTTAAGCCCAATGGACACATACAAGAAAAACTTTAAAAGGTAGTTCTCTCTCGTCGATTCATATGAGTTAAAAAAAGCACGCTGCAATTTAGAAATCCAACTTGGAAAGTCGAAACTGTACAAGTAAAAATGGCAGTATTTTCTTGACATGTATGAAAAAGCTACAAGTCGCGCATGCGCAATTCATCAGAACGTATAAATATATACAAACTGAAAAGAAATAAAACCGAATACTTTACATTAAAAACTTGTTTGTGTATACGGACTTGTAAAAAAACTTTTAACATAACTTTTAAAGTTTTCTTGTATGTGTCCATCGGGCTTTATCATTATTAATTGAGTCTATTGGTAAAGCTATAATTAGGTCATCAACATATTTGTTAAGAATGGGGATTGAAAATCTAAAGTATTGACAATCTTTTGGAGACAGTAATTCCCATAGGAACACCTTTTATTCATATGTAGAATCTGTTGTTAAAGGAAAATAACTGTTATTTAAAATTAATTGTAATAATTTTATAAAGGTGTCTTTAATTAGTGAAGTAGACATCTCTATAATTTCCCATTCATTCTCGATTATATGTAGTGCCAAATCTGTGGGAATATTAGGGAATAAGGATACAACGTCAAAAGACGCAAGAGCAAAACCATCAGGAAGTTGAATATTGTTAACCTTCTCAACGAAGGAAAAGGAATCTTGTACATCATAAACACATGGGTTGTTTTTAAGCACATCCTAGAATTGAAGCAATATAAGATGAAATACCATAAGTCGGTGAATTTATACAACTGACAATGGGCCTGTACGCAATTGGATTTTTATGTATTTTAGGAAGAGTATAAAGTTTAGGTGACACTATTGTAAATGCTTAAACGTTTGACTTTATTTTGAACAGACATAGTGGGATCATTAGTAAGGTATTGTCTTGTAACAATATTAATAAAAATAAATAATAAAATATAATAAAATATATACTTTTTTAAATATATACTTTTCCATTAAAAAAATCTACTTTCAAGCTCTAACAGATTTAACTTTTAATAATAAGCGTGAATTAAGTTTTAACACACAATATCAGCTGCGTTTTATGCAAAATTTCATTCGTGTTTGAAAATCAAAATTATTAACCATCAATACACTGTTACACATAATATCACTATAAAGTAAAATCGGTATTTGATTTTCACTAAAATTTTAAAAAAGGAAAATAATTTTTTCTTTAATTGAAATATGAAAACGCGGTAAATTTTAGAAGATATTGATAATGGTAATTTAATTCACGCATGAATTTTATTAATTTTAAGCTCTTGACTAGGTTTTTTTGCCATGTTTTTTCCTAGTCCTTGAACAGAATTTTAGAGCTTGACAATAGTGGGATCATTATTAAGGTAGGTAGTATTGTCTTGTAACAATATTAATAAAAATAAATAATAAAATATAATAAAATATATACTTTTTTAAATATATACTTTTCCATTAAAAAAATCTACTTTCCGAAGATTTAACTTATTTATAAGCGACTAAGTTTTTAACACACAATATCAGCTGTGGTTATGCAAAATTTCATTCGTCTCTTTTACTCCTACCTGACGTAATATCACTATAAAGTAAAATCGGTATCTGTCACTTTTTTTCTTTAATTGCGAACTCAGAAGGAATGGTATTTAGGTAGAGGGTATGATACATGAAATATGTGTGAAATTTATCATGGAAGCTGAATTTATAATTTATTTTATAGCATGCTATTTAAAAAATTCAAGTTGATGGTGGTCATCAACTTTGAACCGGATATGAGATTTATTCAAAAATATTTTCACGTGATAGTTCATATTCAACCATATCCAACTGCAAAATTTTGTTATAAAATTCTTTTCCGTTTGTATATAATACTTTTAATAGGCCATTCTCGCCAATCACCTTGTATGTTCGTTTTCATATGTGTTTGTTCAATATGTTACTTACTTCCGTCTTCTGTCACTTCTTTCCCAGCCAAGTAATCATTAATCGATGTCTTTGAACGCCAAGAGCTTAAATTAATGCTATATTGGTCAAACTAACGAATGTTTACAGAAAACAGCTAATATTCATTTCAAGCTTTCAAGCCTTTCAAGCAACGGGTCGATGGCCGCAGTGGTTAGGCGGCTGACTATTGTTGTGAGAGGACGATAGGTGCCGGGGTTCAATTCTCTGGAGGGACGGTGACATTATATTGATTATTTAATTTATGGCACAGAAAGATAGAATGGTTCGTTCTAAAGGTGTTTTCAAACTTGATGATAATACTGGTAGAAAATATCTTAGTGGATTTTGCTGTTTAGTTAAGTATTGTACTTATATATAGAATATACCTACTGAGGTAGATATACTGGTTAGATGATCATTTTACATAGCTTCTGATCCTATATTCTTAACAGATCCTAGGATTGACTAGATGATTGGATGCTGTGATTCCCTCTAGTGTCCTAGATACTCAAGCCGGGGCTATTGTAGAGAGAAAATAAATCTCAGCAGCTTCAGCTCTAACTTAATAAAATTGACATATCTTGATCTATGTTGTCCAGCTTAATGACTAGTTTTAATACTGTATAGTTGTTATGGTCATATCTACCTAAATATCAAAATCTACCGAAAACGAATTCATTAGTCTTTTTTTTCTATTTTTAAAAACAGGTCGATGGCCGCAGTGGTTAGGCGGCTGACTATCGTTGTGAGAGGACGATAGGTGCCGGGCTTCAATTCTCTGGAGGGACGGTGACATTTTTTCAGAGAGTTTAATCCCGGATCGAGTTGCCATTCGCTGTTGGGAGCAAAGTGATTAACAGCGCGGCATCATAAAAGGCGATATGATGCTGTCACAAAGCCATTTGAACACAACTTACACACACTAAACTACACCGCAAGAGTTGCAGTGATAGCCAGACAAGTAATACAGCATAAAAAAAAGCTGGCATTAAATTTCACAACAAGGTAATATGGCTCAAGTGTTGTGTCGAAATGTGCTGCTAAACCGTCTTCAACTAAAATTATATAGGTAGATGTTCTAAATAATTAAAATAATCATTTTGCAAGAACTTCCAAAATTGGATAACTGTCAATGTTTCTTTATCAAAATCCTCCCCCTCAATGAAATTGTCTTAATTATTAAGGTTAATATTGCACTGATTTTATCAAAACCCCATATGCATTTGCTACTACTACTAAATATACCATAGCTGGAAAAGTCAGTATCTTTTATCTCTTTCCATTCTCCAGCTGTTTTATTTCTTAGTTTTTAGCTTCACAACTTTTGATCAAATAAAATTTCTGCACATAATAATTAACTAAAGATTATAAATTCCTTAAAGTATATTAAAAAGCTTAGCGATAAATATCCCTTGTTTATATATTTAGATAGCGTCTATTGAGCATGTTATGTTAATATGTGTAACATATTTAATTTATAATATGCTAATTATTATTATTAAAGGCGCTTGTACCCCATTTTGCAAATCCTACGCGATTTTACCCATATTTATTATTAAAATATTGGCGTTTTGCCAAAAGCAATCACCTGTTATAATTTTTAAATATATGCAAATATCTCACAAACAAATATCCAGAGCTGAAAATTATTTCATACAAACTTTTTAACTCATAAATATGGAAAAGCAGTATGGAAATATTTACCGTGTAGCAATGGAGATATCGAACAATATTGCACTAATGTTACCCCACTTAATATCTCGAAACCGCAAAAAGTTTTCTTCAGCCACTTTCCATTAATTTATCAAAGTTTAAATAATGATTCAAATAATGATTTAAAAATCATTATTTGAATTTTCAAGCAAAGAATACATTACATATTCTTTAACCTTGGAATTAGTTTGCACCTTGTTTATTAGGAGATGGTTCATATCAAAATAACTCCGAATATCGTTACCAGATGTATATGCAAAGTTATTTATATTTCATGAAAGTACAAATGTATAAACTTGTAATGTAAATTGTGTTTTAATAGGAGGTAACTCAAGAATAAACATCGTTGTAATAACTATTCGTAAATCGAATTTGTTTTTAATAAAATTAAATTGTTTTTAGAGCAAACAAAGACAGACAGAAAAACAGTTTTAGCTGCTTACTAATTTGTCATCCAAGATGTCGCAAAAACTTCCTTTTCTTAACGATAAAAAAATTGAACATCAATCATTATAAAGCAAACTCACCCTGCAAACAAAAACTGCAGAGAGATAACTTGCTGTACACAAATTTCGTTTTTATAAGTTTGTAGTCATATTCGCATACATGACATTATATAGAAAAAAAGAAACAACGAATTAATATATCAATATACGACGGAAAAAATTAATGTGAAAAACTTTCTAAACTTCGGCCGCTAAATTCGAAGTTTACGCGTAACCGCGCAAAATATTCGGAGAACTGTTCGTGCGTGCGAAAGCACTACAGGCGTCCTTGGTAGAGGCGCTCCGCTCGCTACGGAAGTTCAACAGATACTGGACGAACTTCAGTCTGCCGTTCTCTGATCAGGATCAAATTGCAGACTCCCATTTCTTGTCCTGCCCAACATCAGGATGGCATAATGTTGTGACGTTGTTTTCGATGCGGTAACAAGTACCTACGTGATGAAATACCGTTAAGGTTGCCGAAATTGATAGGAACTTTTCGAGTTTTGATGTATGATTTTTTTCATGCCTTCCGACGCATTTATGGAATGTTGTTTGAAGCGCGAAAAGCTGTCAGGCGTAAGGTGGAAATTCACGACGGATACACGACGGGTAACGTAAATATAAACAGCACAGATCCTTAAATAAAACCACGGGAGCGTTTTGTTAAATCGATTTGAGAAATTCTATATCGATATGTCAAGCTTTTCGTTTTTTTTTATTATTTTTTTTTCGTATATCTGGGTGTTTTTATCTTTTTTTTTTGTTACAGAAAGCTTTTAGCTGAATACGTAAAATTATATTTCTGAGACAAACCTTTCTGTCTTTTTATTTTAGATGTCAACATGAATAATAAATATATGATTAGATAGAATATATAGAAAATAAATAGAATCTGTCACAGTAAAGTTTACCATAGGCGCACATAAGGCGTCACAAGGCAAGACATACGCTGAATTCGTCGTGAAATTGTGCGTATTTATGATAAATGACTATAATCGTAGCAACCTGCTTTTCCACTTAACCCTCTAGAAAGCAAAAAGTCTGCATAACATCCCAAATCATACATACATACATATGTATAAGAAAAACTACGTATCGAAAGCAACCATTGTCCAACATCTAAACACCTCCATATTGCTGCCTTGCCTAGCACAAAAGTACAGAATTATTCTTAAACGATGTGATCGACGTCACCAATTTTCCCTCAATCGGAATTAAGTTGTAGATATAAGTGATTTGGTAGGATAAGCATTTCCTAAATTGCTCAAATCTCTGCATAAATGGAGTTAAAGATTCTTTAAATACTCAACATCTGATATACATTTTATTCTGCTGTGTAGGTAAGTTTGGTCACCGGTCATAATGCTGTGGTGGTTGAGTAAACGTGCATAAGTCAATACTTTTTTAATCTAACGAACAAAATATTTAATATTTATATTTATTTTATATAAAAAAATAACTGCTACTGCAGATTTTTCTAAAACATTACTATATATCAAGAGAACTTATTTGACCGTATACAAAATAAATTGTGACTTGTTGTTTAATATTGACACACTATTCAATAAACAGTAGATTAAAAAATCCAACCCATTCGGACCGGTGTTCCTCAGGGCTTGCTTATTGGCCCGGAGCTTTTCATTCTTTTTACCAGCGACGTCTCCAATTCACCCAGTACGAGGTTGGCAGCCAACGCGGACGATACTATCGTTTATACAACCTTCCGAAACGACGCGCTGGTGATAAGAAGATTACAGTGATCTGTCGACTAACTGATAGAATGGCCCCGGTAATGGCGACTTTCTATAAATACCGAAAAGTGCGTGAGTTCACAGGTTCAGTACCTGGGCATGGTCATCACCTCTAAATTGACGTTTCGTCACCACATTTCGGTGACCATCTCTAAATTTCTGAAGGCATGGCGCGCTCCCGAAATTTTTTCAAAGAGCTCTTTGAGCTGAAAGCTCAAAATATTAATCTATATGGTGTTTCTTTGATATTGACCTATGGCGCTCTTATCTGGTCCAGTGCCGCAAAATCAGATCATAATGTTTTGTTGACTAGACTGGCGTGTTGTGGTGTACGTGGAGTTTTCTCAAAATGGTTTCAAAGTTACAACATCAGGCGTGCAGTAAAATCAATTTTATAAAGTCAGCAAGCATACCGGTTGATGTAGGTGTTGCTCAAGGTAGTGTTTTAGAACCTATTTTGTTTCTGATATTTATTAATGATATAACTCACTATTTGAGGGACTTTAATTTAGTAATGTATGCCGATGATACGAGCTCTGTCGTGTCTGATCCGAATATAAATGATAATGTTAATTTACTATTAAAAGAAATGCATAAGTGGTTTTCTCAATGTTCTTTATTTTTGAATGCAGAAAAAACTAAATATAGGTATGACTTTTCAAAATATCTGTACGTAACAAACAAGTATTTAACGCCCATATTTTTTCACAGAATATTGAAATATAACGCGTCCAAAAATTAAAGTTTTTGGGTCTGCATATTGACGATACATTATCATGGAATACTCACTGTAATAATTTAATATCTAGACTCAACTCATTATGTTACCAACTACGCAATTTAAGAACTGTAATTAATTTTAAGTTTTTATTATCTTTCTGGATATTCACATAATATATCCATAGTATATTGTCATATGGGGCAGCACAAAACATCATGCAGAACCTATTTTAAGAAGTGGAACTTTTTACCATTGTCGGCAATATAATAGGTATATCAACTATTAATTTTAATGTTCAGAAACAAAACTGATTTTTTATGTAATAGTGACGTCCACTATCACTAAAGCTATCATCATCAGTTAAAGTCTAACTTTCAACCATCTTACAAAGTGCTGCTTGGTCGGTAAACCCGTTGGTCCGATACTGGGCAGCTGGACCCAGGCAAACCTCTGCCCTGCGTCGGGTTTAGGCGATTTCTCCACACGAGATATGACAACGCCATGAAAGGGCCTTCGATAATAAGATACATGATGAACACCAGAAAATGATCCTTGTGGCCAGAAGGGTAGCCACGTCGTAGAGATTGGAAAACCATAGTAACATGAAACAACTAACATTGCGGCTTACTTAGACCAAAACTTATAGGATAGATAAATAGTTTATATTAGTCTTCGTCAAATCCAACAATATTTGGATAAATGTCCTCTGCAGTTGTTGATATTCACATGTCAAGGTAAAACTGTGGAAACAAAAAAAAACAAATTCAGACTTGTTCCTTTTGATATTTGAAGCTTGCGCGTGTAACATATTTCTGGTTCAAGAGTTTCGTTTCTTCCGCTTCTTGCAAATGACAATTCTTTAAATTGTTCTCTTCTCATGCAGGCATTAAAAGAAATGTTTTTCCAAGTTATTTTATATATCTCAGTCACTGAACATCATGCGATTTAAACGGATTGCCCAATAATTTTGTTTTGTAAAAAGTAGAAAATTTAAACACGTTTAAACTTTTTAGCCGAAAATTTACGTAGATTCTCAACAGTTCTTACCACCAGCTGGTACTAGTTATAGGAACGAAAACTTGTCCAATTTTTTTTGCCGCTAATAGCTCAACTTCGTAATTGCAACATTTATCTTTCATGCTGTTAAGCCCAATGGACACATACAAGAAAAACTTTAAAAGGTAGTTCTCTCTCGTCGATTCATATGAGTTAAAAAAGCACGTTGCAATTTAGAAATCCAACTTGGAAAGTCGAAACTGTACAAGTAAAACTGGTACATGCAGTATTTTTCTTGACATGTATGAAAAAGCTACAAGTCGCGCATGCGCAATTCATCAGAACGTATAAATATATTCAAACTGAAAAGAAATAAAACCGAATACTTTACATTAAAAACTTGTTTGTGTATACGGACTTGTAAAAAAAACTTTTAACATAACTTTTAAAGTTTTTCTTGTATGTGTCCATCGGGCTTTATCATCATCAAACTCCTTGTCTTGTGAAATTGTGATGTGAGATTTAATTTAGAGATATTTGGCGGAAACAAGATTGCGTACCTCTTCCTGTTATTTGGTTTATAGGGAACCACCAGTTGTTAAATTTTCATTGTATTTGGCAGGAAAACTCAAATCAACGTTAAGTAAATCATTATAAAGGTGCACTGGCAAACACGGACTTCAATCCCCCGAACTGCATCATTTGACACAGAAGTATCTATAACTGTATGACGTACATGGTGTATTAATTGCAATAAAATACCACCACTTCTAGGAATGTACCCCAATAGTATCAAATTTTCTCTCCGTTCTAGTTATATTGTAATTCCACGAAAATAATTCGAAATTGTATACAGAGTTGTTAGGCCTGCATTTTTGAAGCTTAATTGGAGTTTGAATATAAGGATTAGCATTATAGAACCTACCAAAGACAGCCATGGCCACCTTTCTAAGCTATACGTTATCTTTGTGTCTCCAGTTCTCTTTTAAATTAATTCTGGGTTTGGTCCCAATCGCTTAACAGTTCTTACTTTTACCTTCTTTTAAAGAAGAGGAATTGAATTGAGTGATTTAAAATTTGAACACAGAAATGTCAAGAAATTTTTATCAAAGAAGGCAGTAACTCAAAGATTATCCATGAGATAAAAGTGAGAGTTTATGCAGAGAATAGCCCATCTTAGTTCCAAAACAAATTTTTGTGTAAGCAGCTCCATGATGCCCCAAAGCATGGAAGATATCTAGAAGCACTAGACAAATCATCAACAAATTTTAAGATTGCTGTCTGACCACCGATTAGTTAGTTATTGCTATAGCAACAGAACATCAAAAACGAATTTTATGAAGGGAATTTGACTCTTTTATCTTCAGATGAAGACTTCCTAAATAGAACTGTAACTGGGGTAAAACTTGACTAAACCACTGGAACTCTCTCAAGAAACAAGAGTCCATATAATGGATTCATAAGGGCTCAGATCCAAAAAGGCCCAATGCAATTTTCTGCAGGAAAATTAATGGCCAGAGTTTTCTGTGACTTGGAAGGGATTCTCTTAATTGAGTACATGACAAAAGTTAGCAGCGGTAAAAAGTACCCATCCGATGCGAGTAAGAGCGAAGATACTTACTTCACCCCACCGTCGAGACCAATACATATTTTCTTATTTAGCAGCTCACGCTCGACGGGTGCACATCGTCGTTTACAGCAATATGTTTTTCGTATACTAACGAAAGAAATGCAAAACTTGCAGGTGGATTGTTTATTTGTGAGGTTCATTCATTCATTTGCCCTCGTGCTCGGATGTTTTTCGAATGATTGTATTGTATTATATACACATTGTATTCGATGTATACATTTTAACTTTGAAAATAATGAGTGTATATATAAAAACATTCAATTCAGTTAATGAACTGACATTTTATTTTAGGAAAACAAGTTCCTATTTATGTAAAAAGTTTTGAAGGAAATGAGGCATATATTTTTCTTTGGCTATACTCTGTTTTTCTCCAGTTTAACGAATGCGTTAACGAAAACTTTCGGACCAATAAATTTATTATTGCTTTAGTTACACAAGTCTGTTAAGGATATAACTACGTTTGTCTTTAATTGATCTTGATCGAAGTGCGTAGGGGACCACCTGTCTCTCAATAATTCAGCGGTGAATAAACGAGGGTTGAATACACACCATTAAAACTTTTTAGACTGCTTATAAACTATCTTAATCGCGTGTGGGATATCTAACAAAATAATGTCCTGATCCATGCTACTCACCATAAATAAACGAACATTCAGTAAACGTTGAGGCAGTGAATTAGAAAATCTTTTTGTTTCTTATTCAAAACACCAAATACATTTTTTAGGGCTTAGCATCGCTATAATTGCTTTGTATTTAGGAAGGTAGGTTACAGTTCCATTCCTTAATTTCAAATATGCTCAATAAATCAAAACCAAGCTTGAACAGAGCAACATCATGTCTTTAATATTGTAGTACATAGAAGTTGAATATGCAGATGTAGTTAAAGACACAACATTTGCTAAAGTTTCCAACTAGTTGAATAAGTATTGTATACTATTCTACTAGATGAATCTGATGCTGTCGCTTAATTAGAATTACCTTATCTTCATGCGATACATATCTAATGACATTTAATACACTGATCCAAACTTATTTCAGTAAATCATACTCAAACGCTTTATACTAAATTCATTGGCATAAGAAGATTAACCTTACATCTTTGCTCAAGGCATTCACGCTCTTCAAACGCTGTTCTATTATTAATAATTACAGTATTAACGGAAAGCTCTGTTTCATATCCTTTACCTCAGAGGCATTATTATAATATCTCATTACGATATTCTCCCGCCAGATATGAATAAAAGATATTCTTTACAAGAGCTCCCTCTTTTTAGAAGAGGATTCGTACACAAGCAGGCATAACAATAATCGAAAAGAATACCACGAGCCTTCCGCTTTCTATTTTATGTAGAATATCATTCTATATCGCCTATGTACTACGTTTTACGCTTATATATTCACTTATTTACATTAAACCGTTACGTGAGTAAGGAGTGAAATAGCTTGAAAGTAGAATCCTGAGAAACGTGGAAAAAACTTTCTTATTTGGGCAAGCCGCCTAAATTTGTTTTTCTTTTTGATAATGGAATCATAAAAAGTAATCATAAAGGTTATAATTTATTTCTATTCACAAGAAATGTCTGGATTCCTTTTTTTTTCGACGAACAAGCTGCATTTTTTCTGTAGAAATAAGTATTGTTATGTCATAATCAAACAAACAAACACATATACAGATACGTTTATGGTTTAAGCAGTGTACCTAACAAGATATATGATGAGACTTGAAAATATTGTCTGTTTACGGTGAGATATTAAGAAGTATAGACAATGGTTTCTGATGAGTGATGTTTTGCTTACGTCGATGATAACATCTACCCTCTGCATTCGCCTAAAACGTCACTATCCACACCATCTCATCTTGCCTGCATCAGTAATAATCTCTAATGTTCACTTTCACCTGAAAGAGGCACTATCCTGAAGGTCACTCAAAGGCAAATCTGGTCCAGTCTCCCGCTAGCTATATTATTTGTTTGGTAGCGATGCTATGGTATTTATTCCAAAAGTCCAGTGGATACAAGTCGAAAAATAATGTTATTTTGGTTGGATACACTACCAATAAAAAGATTGTCCATTGTTTACTCCAGTTTATTTATCTGTCGTGGGTGCAGTTAATAACAATATAACGACAAATGTGTTATTGTTTAAGAAATTAGATGATGATAACGTTCTCTGATAGTATGAACTGTCCAACTCCCGTGAGGGAGATAGAAGATAACTGCGATAAAATCTCCATTGGTGAAATAAGAATTGGAGAAACAAATGTATTGTTCACATTCACGTCTTCAGATGGCTACGCAAAAAGTTAAAAGAAAGTCAAAATCTAAGATGATGAGGACGATTTTATTATATTACTACAAACTATCCCTTGATTAGTAAAGAAGAGTTTGTCGCTAACGAAAAGGTTGAATGGAAGGAGCAGATGGGCGTTGATTATCAGGCCCTATTCAACAATATTTGGAAATTACTGATTTATATACCCAAAAAGCCAATACGTTGTAAATGGTTTCCGAAGATAAGAATTTACTATTCTTGTAAGAAGGCTCGTACGGTAGCAGAAAGTTGTAACCATCAAGAAAAAAATTAATCAATTAGAAAATCGACTAGGGAGATAATTTTGCTCTGGTATCTACGAATGTGTTGACCACCACCTCGCAGAGGCGTTCGCTGTCAATAATGGTACTATCATTGTCTCGTTCTAAATGACTCATCGTATAATTTTGTTAGGATTGACGTTTCCCGGGCACTTGTAGTCCTTGTAGTCCTTGCTGGAAATATTCTGAATACCAAATCTGTAGCAATATAAAACAGAACAGCTCAGGCAGCTTCGGCTTCCTTCGTGATTGGCTTTTGAGGTTGTGTTTTTCTAGAAGCTAACTAAATCTTAGACTAGTGCGTGTGCAGATGAAGGTCATTAAGAAGGCTTTGCTTGGATGTCATTTTGTTAAGTAATCCTTTACCGACACTAGTAATAAAAATAAAATAGAATTATATTTTTATTTTCGAATTTTCCAAACAAACGTATGTTAAAAATTTTAAATGTCAAATAATTTCCTGGAAGTTGGTTGGTGTAGTCCCTCGGACGAACAACTATTATAGATAGGTTTCATTTTTATTGATGATGAGTCATGCTAATAAGTAATTTTCAAATGGGGAATCTAGGTGAGTCTGAATATTGTGTTGATTTGCTCATCATGTACGACAAAGACAATTACACCGAAGCAAAGACAATATGTCAACGAAATTATAGTGAAATTCAAGATGATAAATTGTAAATCTGTTGTAACCCCAGCAGATCCTAGTTTAAAATTGTTGAAGTTGATGGATGTACTTGAAGGATGACAAGGAAGGGAAGGAAATGACAAATGTACTAAAAAGGAAGTGTGTGGTAGTTTACTTTACTTGACGCAAGCTATTAGACTGGATGTTGCTTTAGCAGTGAATAATGCAAACCTTTGCTCCTTTATTTCAACAGAGATAGTGCAAAAAAAAGCCGCCAAATTAAGAATGCAAACCTGATAAATTTCCTAACTTGGTAAAACGCGTAAAGAAATTGATCTTCCCTACTAGAATACCAATCTCTCAAAGACATAAACGGTGGCAAATGTCAAGATTTATAGATTACCTTTTTTTGTCAAAAACAGCTTAATTTATATCGTCTGGCATAACTTTAATTTTGGATAGGAAAACTTCATCAAAATAACTGTGGAAAGCCTTAGATTGTCGAAAGCAACTATGAGATAAAGCCTATAACGAATGTCCTAATTATCCTTGACAAGACAAGTAACTCTATAAACTTTGAAATATTTTCAATGAAAAAGTATCCTCAGCATGAACTAGTTGAATATTATAAACTCATATACAACAAAATCTATCAACAAATCGGAAACATATTACCTTTAATTTAGCTGTTCTGTTTCCAACATTAATTTAAATCCGTCAACGCAGTACAGATTGTGAAACAGAGGGCCAATTACCATTCATTCAAATTGTTATCTCTATTCCGAGCACCAACTCAATATATCATTATTGTAGGGGCGACGATACTACTGCCACCCGCGGATTCATCAGGGTGATTGTACGTAATCGCTGCCACCATTGAAGGTAATAGTTTGATCATTTACGCGAGCCGTGGCCATCCGGGTAGTATGAAGCCCTTCCTTGCTCTGTGACATCGAATGATAAATCGAGACAAACAACTTTGCATTTTATTAAATTAAATCACTTAAAACACTTTCTTGGCGTTGACTATAACGAATTAAAATGATAGTATAGTTGAACTAAATTACCTCAAAAATTTTGGGATATATGTAGATCCTACGCCAATACCTAACATATCTTGCCTTATTATTGAATCAGAACGAGCCTGATCTTAGCAAATGCAAAATAATCCTGTTTATTAAATCATGTGTGGTAGATTTTGAAAAAAGCTCTGAGACTATATTGGTTAAATATTACTTTATGCTATCGTAAAAAAGTACTAATTCCATACAATGATCGTTCTCATGGTAGAATCGAGTCCCAAAAAGGGACTCCTATATTTTGTAGAGAATTTTTGTATTTAAACATGATCACTTACATATTTCTTTTGCACTGCCCAAATGCTCTTATTTGTGGCTGTAGTTATAGAACTCAAAGTATCTTCCCTGAAAAATAAACACAACGAGACATGTCACAAACACTTTCTTTATTTCCAAGAATTTTAACCGAACGTTCGGAATCACTTTTTCCTGCTTTAACAGTCCATTTGAGTCCAATTATCACATTCTTCCAAACTACTGATTATTCCAGCTAGATCACATGCACATTTTTGTTTTTAATTTTGGTGAAGTCGAGGAGAACATTTCACAACTAGTTTTCTAAAATATTTGACTGGTTGTCTGCTTCTAAATCAGCGAAATGTTCAATTATTTACAGTTATATACCATGCAAAGACTAAATTTTATTTATACTACGCAAGGGCACAATTGCACCCCCAACAAGATTTTTTACACAAAACACGACTGTACCAAATCAACCACTAGGAATCGCAATTTTGTGCTGCCATCTATTGAGAAGTAGCACCTTTATGTTATGTTTGGGATAAACTACTGAAATTTTATGACATTGCGGCAAAAATTATCATCCTGTATAATTAGTTATAATTTTATATTGTGGAATTATTATCGCCTAATACCCTTTTAGTAAAGCTTTTTGTTGAAAAGACTCTATTAGCTATAATGTACATTCGCTTTCAAGTTTTAAAATATTTGGATTTGTATATCGGCCTAAACAAATCACGGAATCAAAGTCAGTAGCTTATAAAAGCGGCACGTACGTACGTCAGCCGTTTAAATGCGGGATTAAAATTTCCGCTGGGGACATGATTATGTGTCGTTATTGCTCACTAGAGACGTTGAACGTTTACGAATGCGTAATAAATTCGATTTGCTAAATTCGCATTATTCTAATTTAAGTAATAGAGGGTCTCGTAACCAACGTAACATTTGAAACTGACGTTTCTGATAGTCACAGCGGCAATATTGGATAAATTGATTCAAATCATTTAAATAGCATGACGCCCACATTAATAATGTATCGGGGATAATAAACAGCTGTCGGTCTTCGTGGACCATCCAGGACGTGTAATGTAAATGTAAAAATTCCGGATTATTGATGCTAAATCCAGCAACGCAATGGTTACTACAGTAGTGATAAAAAAATTATACTGTCCCATTATATTGAAATGCGCAAGAATATCAATTCTGTTTCTATCTAAAACTTTTGGAATTTCGGCAAAATTTGGCAAAAATGTGGGAGTTATCCATAAAGTAAAAAATTACAATCGTCAATACTTGAATACCAAAGCTTCCATTGAACTAATTCTCCATTTAATTAGCTTTAAACAAGGTATGTTCTTTAAAAACGAATTTTATTAAGCATGTATTCAGATACATATCCTACTAAATCTGGGCGCTACAGGTTGCAATGTTGTGAGGCTTCTAAATCTTATTCAAAAGATGAGAAACCTTACTGTGCGTTTAGAATATATTTTCCCTTGAGATGTATTGCCGGGTGTAAGCCTATTGAGATAGGAATACACTAAATAATATTAACTCGCTTTTAGATTACAGAAGGTCAGAATATTCGTCCTGAGCGTGGATCTTCAATTGTAACTTTATTTCAATCGACGCAGAAGAATAAAGCTGCGAAATATCTGTAACTCCATCACCTCAAAATGGATATATAATCAAAATATTAATAACTTGACTTAATCTTAATAATGTTGTCAAAAATCAATAATGCACACAAAAAAAAATTACAAGCAATTGCATTGTTGTTTATACTATTTCTATCGTTTGTTAAATTTTGATTATCCGACATTTCAGCAGTTTGTCTATATTCGTTTTCAAGATAAAACACAATTTGTAAGTTTAAGCAATAAATATAGATATAGATATAGACATAGAATCATAATGCATCAGATCATAGCTGTAAAATTATAATTTTTTTGTTGTTGCGTTGTAGTAGTTGTCGATCGTCTGCTAACGCTTTCTCTCAATTAGCTTTATTATTATTAATTATGATTCCATACACATGCTTTTGTTCTGGTTGCAACTAGCCTGTCGGAGTTAACAATTTTAATTGCAACAGTAATCTTATAGTTGCTGCCTGTTTGTTTGATTTTTTTCGATAGGTTTTCGACATATTGATTTATTGTTGTGCATATGTTGACTTGTTTTTCTTCAGGATCCCGTCTTGTTGCCCTATTTCTTCTTGGCTTTGTCAATACATGATCTATGTGTCCATTAGATTTATCACCTATTTACTGCAATAATCGAAATAGCTAGACGCCTAGACACACAGATCATGCATTATCAAAAGCATGAAGGACCTGGGGAACAAGACAGGATTCCAAAGAACAAGAAGCCAACAGATGAATAAAAATAAATACATATGTCAAAGAGATATCGGAAAAAATCAGCTGAATAGGCACCAACTAAAATGTTAGGAATAAAATTAAAACAAGGAACACTAACAGGTTGATTCTAACCGGAACAAAACCAGAGAATGCGAACCAAAGAACAAAACCCTGTGCATCCGAGTGTATACGTGTGAGAAACCATGTTTGGGAAGAAGATTACAGGATTGAGTGGAACAAGACTATGATCTTTAACCAAGCAGGATAACTGAATCAAAAAAGAAATTAAATGAAATTGCCGCCACAACCACAAGACGTATAGATCGCACAACCTAAAGAAAGCGTAGGAAATTCAATAGTTGCCATTTGACAAATTAGTTTTATATTATAGTTAGAAGAACGCTTATTGCTTGAACTTACAAATGATGGTTTACTGTCTAGATGTCTGTAAACAAACGGCCGAAAAGTTAAATAATAATAATAATGAATTTTATATTGAAGACTAATTTAAGTTCTGCGAGTAGTAGATATCTCTGACATCATATGAAATCTCTACTGGCCAGCATCTGTAGTAGATGTCATTTTCTTCCCGTTTCATCTGTGTATAAAGTCACGGATACTTTAAAATAATTTTTTGTCTATCACTTGTATTGTATTAAATTTATTGCATTTCGAACTTAATTCTTATAGTTCATTTCAACTTTAAATAAGCTGGTACATTAAGAATTAAGTTAATAGTATATATTACTATCTAATATTACTTTTAAATGTAATAAATTCGTTATTCAATATGACTACGTCGTACTTGATTGTTTTATATAATAATTTTTTTTTATCGGGAATGTGATACTGTCGAACCATCTTTTAGTAACTTCTGTAGACATAACAAGCAATTATATTGCATTAAATGCTCAATTGAGTACTGTTAATTAGCAGCAATTATTTTCATATAACGATTGTAGGAAGCACTGTTGAAAGTCTTTGTCTGACAGAAAAAGTACAATAAAATTAAGTTCTTCTAAGAATACTCATAAAAGATGGAAACAAAATCATTACAAACCATTGGTTCTTATCGATTTAAAGACGACAGACGACGACATTCCTAGCTTTTGGAAAAATAAGTTTTTAATGTAATATTCTCTAATGACACATCTGTAGCAGCTGCTGAAATAGCTAATCTTTTAACAGCCAACCAACAGGTCCGTGAAGTTGGCACCACAAAGTGGTCAAAAATCGACAAAAATCCTAGAAAGAATTGACCATTTATTGACCACTATTGACCATCAGCGATTTCGATTGACCACCTTTTGTTTAGGCTACAGCCGCTATACCCATATTTTGGGATCTAATGGCGAAAATGCTAAAATTAGCCAATATAGACATTTTGTTCATCAGATACGATTGACCATCGTTTGACCATTCTTCACATTTTCAAAATTTTCAAATTTTCATTTTTTTTCGATTTTTTTTTTACTGCAAACTGTAAAATTTTGTTGCAGTATAGGATTGACCAACGTTTGACCATGATTGACCACCAAATAATTTTTTTGAAAACTTAAAAATATTCGAAAAAAACGAAAAAAACAAGTTCATATCTCCAATGAAATGACATCAAACCCAGATAATGTCATAACCTCTTGCGTCGCATTTTTCACAAATTTCGAGAGGTGGTCAAACGCTGAAAATAATAGAACTTACTCTGTCGTGTCTCTAGACCACACAAAACTGAAAATTATCGTTTGACCATCCTCTGATTAAATTTTATCCGATCTTAAAGTTACGTATAACAATTTCAAAGTTTTTCGCATTTTCACAAATTGGAAGGTGGTCAAACGCTGAAAATAATAGAACTTATTATCTTTCTAGAACAGAAAACTGAAAATTATCGTTTGACCACCCTCCGGTTAAATGTTATCCGATCTTAAAGTTACGTATAACAGTTTCAGTTTTTCGCATTTTTCACAAATTTTGAGAGGTGGTCAAACGCTGAAAATAATAGAACTTATTGTCTGGTGTCTCTAGACCACACAAAACTGAAAATTATCGTTTGACCACCCTCCGGTTAAATTTTATCCGATCTTAAAGTTACATTTAACAGTTTCAAAGTTTTTCGCATTTTTCACAAATTTTGAGAGGTGGTCAAACGGTGAAAATAATAGAACTTATTGTCTCGTGTCTCTAGCCACAGAAAACTTAAAAGTATCGTTTGACCACACTCCGGTTAATTTTTTACAATTTATGTAGTATGCAATATTTTTTTAAATAATTTTCTGTTAACATCATTTTGGTGTATTATACAACTAGGCTTTATTTCCTTTTTTTATATTCTGAACTTTTGATAATTTCTTACACATATCGTTAAAATGGTCAAACGATAATTTTCAGTTTTGTGTGGTCTAGAGACACGAGACAATAAGTTCTATTATTTTAGCGTTTAACCACCCCCCAAAATTTTGTCTCGTGTCATTATCTGGGTTTGATGTCATTTCATTGGAGATATGAAGTTTTCAAAAAAATTATTTGGTGGTCAAAGTCAAAAACTATACTGCAACAAAAAAGTTTGCAATAAAAAAAAATTCGTTTGAGGTGGTCAAACATGGTCAAACGATGGTCAATCGTATCCGATGAACAAAATGTCTATATTGGCTAATTTTAGCATTTTCGCCATTAGACCCCAAAATATGGGTATAGCGGCTGTAGCCTAAAAAAAAGGTGGTCAATCGAAATCGCTGATGGTCAATAGTGGTCAATAAATGGTCAATCCTTTCTAGCATTTTTATCGATTTTTGACCACTTTGTGGTGCCAACGTCGCAGACCTTCAACCAACCAATCATTTAACGGCAACAACAATGAAAGTACTCAAATCGGTAAGCGTGTAGGAGTGGATGGTCTTCCGTCATTTTTTGTGACGAAAATGTGTGTCAGGATGTCACACGTGTTTTTGATATTGTGAATCTTCAATTTCTTTCTTTCTTTAAAGCATTGTAACTACCACCTGTATGCAGATAATACGCAAGATATATTACTCTTTTGATAGATTTGACTGACATAGAGTATCCATGAAACAATATGATTTTTAAATTGCTCGACTTGAGAGTCGCCTTTACCACCTATGTTTAAAATCTTGGATTGGTTGTTGATTTACACCTTACATTTAGGAGTCACGTTAGTAGTTGTATTAGCAAAACTTATTCCAACTTGAAAAATCTTCATCTACATCGACACTTTATCCGTCTCTTCAAAAGAATGTTTATCAGATACTCTTGCGTTATCACATTTTAACTTCTGTAATGTAGTTTATGAATCTTCTTTAGATGTAACTGCTAACCATCGGATTCAGAAACTACAAAATGCGTGTATAGTTCAACATGCGTGATCGACGCCAACTTCATCTTTATTGTTTTTACAATAAAATTCTTAAGTTTAACGCGACTTATATGTAGAAGTGATGTACTTAATGTTAATGTTAGGTTCCCGCATTATATTACCCCACCAACCCACCATACCGCTCTATTTAAAAGATCTATCCTAGATCTAGATGTTGGCGCACACAAAAATGAAAAATAAAAACCCATTTACATGCTTTAAAAGACCTTCTGTCTCATCCAGTTAACAGTTTGCATAAGTAGCCTATAGTACTATCTTATTCAATACATTCACTGCATTTTCTTCAGTAATTAGAATTTTCAATTTCCCGTCGCATAATATCGTAATAAACAGGTGTAATTCAAGGTAGAAATGAAGTTTAATCGGCTTCCTATATAGGCTATCCCTTTCGCATCTATTTTAAAATGAACAGCGTTAAAATGAATCGAATTTCTTTTGTATTTAAAACTGAGAAAAATGGGAATTCATCGCGAACACAATAGCGGGCGTAAAAAGGTTTCGAAAATGCAAGCGGAAAATTGCTTTTGTGGTACAAATGAATGAAAGCCCGGATGGTAAGGGATTTTTGATAAGAAAAGGGTAAATCACGTTAAATGCGAAGGCAAGTAACCGAAGGAAATGTACTTGGAAACCCTTTCACTAAGTGCGTTAATTATTAAATTATATTTTTTGTTAAAGACAAGTAGAATCCTTCTGGTAATTAGTCCTTCCAGTAGTCACTTCTAGGGTTAGAAACTGAGAACCCAATTAACTTAATTAAATGAAATAAATAATGAGACACATGAATCATTCGCACATCTACTACTACATGTCTTTTGTAGTTTAACTCTTTGTACATTGATACAGATTGGTCTTTAAAATCTCTTAATTAAACACTTTGCAGGCATTCGAGACGTGAATTATTATTTTAAAAATATATCTGCAATTGCAGTTAGTCAAAGTTGTACTAGAGCAAAATTTTAGAATGGTTACAAGTTCTTGGAAAAACTTCAGTTACTGACGAACATTTAAATTTCTATTCTTTATTGAAGTACTTTTATGCGGGTCGTGTAATATTACAAATAAGTAGAATACGACTACTAGAGGATTACAGCTTTCATGGCAAAGTTAGGTGTGCTTACCTTTGTGAAACCAATATTATTAAAGTATAACAGTGAAATGGAATTGCTTTTCATTAAGTTTGTAATGGAAACGCTACCTGTACTTGTACGTGCTGGTATAGAAATTTCAGAACAGCTTACCGACTGCTACCGTGTTTTAAGTACTCAGAGATTTAATTTCTTTTAAAAGCAAGACGAAAGAAAAAAGAATATAAGCTTTGAATTAAGAAAACTTAGCGATTGTATTTGTCTATTATTTATGATATATTTTATGATATATTTTACCCAAAAATCGACATAGATCAACATATTAAAAACTTTTCAAAGATGGCATTCTCTACACTGGACTGTGCTATCAACCAGTTCTATTGATTTACAGCCTTTCCCGACTTTGTTATTTCATTCTGGTGAACGCAAAGTGGTACTCGGAAGCCTATGAAAATTTTAGTTTGGTCTAATGCAACTGATACTGTGTACTGTAATGTACTACTGAGTGTAGTATTGAATGTTTAACGATAAGTTGCAATTTGTACTCATGTTTTTTTAGGTGTGGACAGATTTTTAAAAATGTCAATGAAGTCATCTGCTTGAAAGCAATAACAATGAAAAGAAAGATAGTTTGAACAGAAATTAATAACTTAAATGTTGTTCTATTGTGTTTGTTGTGTTGTCTTATTTTTCTGGATATTTTATCCTAATACAATATGGAGAGACATCATATATGATCTGTCATTTAAATAGCAATGACCTATTGAAAGCGACGATAAATGCAACAATATCAACAAAAAAACAAGCTTGTATTACTTCTAGTTTCGTGTTCCCTGGCAGACATAGTGGTAAACATTCGATAAATCAATTACAATAAAAACATATGCTATCAATAACATTTTAACGCATTGAAGGGCAAGATGCCTACTTCACAATGACTTACCTGTAGAGATTTATGCTTTTTTCATATACATACTTGCTACTAGTTTCATGCTCCAACCACCAAAACTCATTCATAAAATATCACTCCGGACCCAATCTGAAAACAAACAGAATTGCTAAATCTCAGACATCGTGCCTCGAATCCATAAAAATAACGGATCGGATTAAACCGGCCGCTTTATTATCCGGACCGTCCGTTTTCTCAGCAGAATTTCTGACATAATAACCTAGGCACGCTTTTAATTTAAAATCATCCATGGTGAAGAAGACGAAGGAGTAGAAGAAGGAAACTTCCTCGTTCATTCGAAAGTTAATTTAACATTAACATTTAGTATTCCGGTGAATTCGCAGAAAATTGCGTGCATTGTACGACTAAAATGATGTTTAAATTTAAGATGGAAGATCAAACAATACGTAAGGATTAGCTGCTTTCTTTACCGTATAATACGGCAATCATTGAGGATCTCTCGAGATAATTGAATTAGTATTACTATATACAATTTAACGGTGAACATTCTTTGGGTTGAAATTGTTAAATTAAAACTGTACTGCCGCTACTAAGGCGCTTCAAATGGGTGTAATGATGGTACTTGAACCCTGCTAAAAAGGAGGCAAATAAGACCTAATTATCTATATTATGATTAAAATATTTTATTCTAGTTTATTTCTTATTTGCTTTAATTTCAGCTTGAATTTGCAAATTATAGTTTCTTAAGCATTCTATACGTACATGTACATCACAATTCATTTAGTTGATCGTTCTACAGATAATTCACTCATTTCTAAGCGAAAGAGATGGAGCAATAAAATTGTGGAATAAATGTGTTAATTTGTTTAGTTGGTAACTTTCAACAACAACAATTATCTATCAAGAGATATTACAAAACAAAATGTCTAAATTGGGATACGAAATCAAAATGAAGCTACTGCTATTAGAAGGTGTTTCTACAGGGACTGTAGCTGTTTGTCACGAGAATATTTCAAGTCGAAATTTTTGTTCAGGGAAAGAAAGCCAACTGCAGTTTTGCTGATCAGTCAGCAACGGAAAAAAAGAAATAATTATTTTGAGTTAGATATAAGCGAAGACTAAATTTTCTGTATTTTTTAACATAATGAACTTTTTACTTATCCACATAGATATGTCAGAGAGTCTGATCTTTGTGTGTAATTCAAATTTTATCTTTGATTTTGATTTCAATAGATGTAATTAATAACACAAGTGGTAACTCGTTCCATCATGGTTGGCAATCCCATGTTGATGTTCAATATTAATGTCTTTTTCATCACACATTTCACATCTCAAAAGTTTTACAGTGTCTCATGTCGGCAACTGCGTTCCAGTAGGAGCAAATTCTACAGCGAGTTCAGATCTGACCAAAGCTCGTTTGCTAGCACTTCTTGATAACTTGTCAGCTATTTCGTTGCCTCCGAATTCAAAGTGGTTTGGTACCCATCTTGTTGTAATACTGGGATGTTCCACCAGTTTCTAGAGCTTCTTATATCACTTGAGTGCCACCTTGGAACCAAACCTGACAGCCTGTAGTGCTCTGCTCAGGCCAGCCTGGTTGTCAGATAGAACTTTTACCGATCCGTTTACCTGCGGCCAGTTAAAAATGCTATCTACGCAGGTCTGAATGGTAATTATTTCGGCTTGGAAGATGGACGAGGTCCACTCCAAACTGATGGCTTTGCCATCGGGTTCTCCATCCCTCCAAATTTCAGTTTACGTACCGTTAACCGTTTTAAAAGTATCCTCAAAGCAGCAGGATTATCCTTGTCTTGATTTGCGAATGAAAAATTTTGCAGTCTTTTTGCTGGAGCTGTTTGTATTATATCCCCCACTCAAACTGAAACTGGACGTGATCTTATCCGCCAGAAAGAACGCCTTGTCAAAAGCGAAGGTAATTAGCGTAAATTTCTTGTAGGCAATTTCTGCTCGGTGGGCAAGCTGATGAATAGCCTGCTCGCAGGACTTTCCAGTTTGATAGGCGTATTGGTTGTCGTAACGTTCTGGTAACGTAATTTACTTCTATTTGATGTTTTTACATGCTGACTAAATGACTTTTACAACATTTTAAGACATTTTTAAAAAGAGTTTGCGCTTGAACTGTGTTCAATTCACTTCTGTTGTGACACATACTTTAACAGCACGACATGTGCATACAATTCCAGTGTAATTTTGGTCTCAATGGACGTTAATCCTGTCCCATCTCTGGAAACTTTAAAAAAAAATCCAGAATAATAGATTTGGCGAAGACTGCAATAAAAGCTACTGATAAACTTGCGGAAATTAGATAATTGTGGAACAAATTAGTAAAAACATAGCCAATATTGTCAAGCTTAAGGAAAATGTAACAGTTCATGAATAGTTAATCGAATTCAGAGAATAAACTTGTCTTGCTAGATGTAAAGCTGGAAAGAAAGTGAAAAAATATGAATCAAATGCACAAGTTACTAGTATTAATTGATGAACAATGGTAGACATCGTAAGGCAAGATTATATGGACACATTTTTTCCGAAAATTCCAATTGAAAGAACATGGATTAAACTGTAATAACATAACACACAGTTCAATGTTGAACCTTCTCATGATTAAATTTGCACTTACTTCTGTCTATTTCCTGAATTATTTATTTATACTTTCATCTGCACGTCTATGTTAGTTCTTAAACAAATTTTGCAGACACTATAAACCTAGAAAGTTTCATATCTACATACTATCTCGCCACAGTGGCGTGGCAAATGAGAAAAGAAAACTCAGACAGCATAAATTTACTGGTATAAAGCTCTTGACGTCCAGGGAGCAATATCCTGATCCTGCCTCGAAGCTTGATCTCTGCAACTAACTAGCACTCGATTTAACTTGCATTAAACGGTTTACCTTCATTCTACCACGAGATGAATGTAATTCAGTGTAGACAAGATTATCTGTCTATATTACGCAATGATGAAAGGAAGTTCCAACGTATAAATATTGTATTAATAAAATATTGAAGATAACATTATACTTACCTCTTTTAATTAATTTATAATTGTACATCAGCGGGATCTTCTACGGCAATAGTTTCTTCCTTTTTACTACGATAACGTCGTATATTAAATATTCCATAATGGTAGCAGATTTAGTTCGAAAGAGGGTGCTAGCTTCCCGAATAAGCTGAAAGCTATAAATCAGATTAATTACGAATACCGGCAGAAGTTTTGCCTGCCTTTTTCTTTTGTGTTATCTGCGAAAGATTTTCCTAATTATGAAGGCAAAAGAAGCGCTTCGTGAATGCTCATCACATACGATATTGATTTTAGTTTGGTACTATTAAAAGTTATCCGCTTTAAAACCAGAGATTTTTCAGTTATTAATAAGATCTACTTGCGAACTAGTCAGATTTCTGGAGAAAAAAACATGATTTCGTAACATAATACGCTTTGAGAAGATCCTCTTGTTAAGGAGATAAACGATTAATCTTCTGAAGCGATACTTTCCTTTTTAATATTTTGCATAATAGGAACTAACTTCACCATTGTCTATTTCTTTTGTCTGTTATTCATTGATTTGCATAAAAAGGGCAGATCTACATATAGTCTAATGTTTGAGCATTATTATCAGATACGTAGATTTTTAACAAGGAAGAATTTCTTGATGTATACATATAATTTATATTTTTCTACACCCGTCAAATGCAAGAAAATATTTTATTTTAAAAATATAAGCGCCCTTTCGGTGACGCTTATATTTTTAAAATAAAATATTTACTTGCATTTGACGGGTGTAGAAAAATACAAATTACAGATACGTAGATGTTTAGACAGAGCTAAGTGTTAACCATAACCCCAAAAGAGTTCCTTTTTCTTTGTTAGTTAGTGTTTAATTTGTTAGTCAGTCCTCTCTTGTTAGCGCAGTGATGAACTGATATTTTACTGTTTCCAGTTATTGCTGCTCAAAATAAACAAGAGTTCATATGTGTTTAGCTGAAGATTACTAGTTTCCAGTTTCTTATACGATTACATAAGAGCATGCTTTTCAGAAGCTGCTGCTAAATTGCTTGTAGACAAAACGGAAATCATCAATTGTTTGATTTTGGTTTAAATTTAGAACAATTCATAATTAAAAGGATTTGAAAACACAAAACATATTTTGGTATTGAAGTATACCCTGCCCACCTCCCCCTTCGCGTGGAAGAATTTTGATAGCAATAGACAACAGGGCAGACCTCATTGCACTGGGGTTCCACGAGGGTGCATCAGGATTTATTTTTAGGTGCCCCGAACACCTAAAACAGCTAATTGTAGAAAACAGTCAACTTGCTCCGGACCCCTGTGCATTCTTATATAGAAGAGAACCAGAAAGTCGATAGTCTATCTGGATATGCTTTAACGAGGTCGGTTTTGGTCCTAGGGACGGTAATGGACCAGAATCAGCCATTGGAATGATCCGGCGGACTCTCAGTCAGGAAATAAGTCCAACTGGAAGGCAAAACCATTGTGATTACTGATTTTGTGTGGGGACATCTAATAGCAGGACTATGAATCTATTCGCTTATAGCAGAAAAAATCCGGGCGAGGTTATCAAGCTAATAACCTGAAACACGATTTGTGTAACTTGGACCTTACATCTAATCCCACTTGTTGACGTTTTCTGAAGAATAAGAAAGCTCCCCTTCTTCATATTCTATGGCATTACGATGGATTCAATGGTTTTAGGAAGCACGGTTTCGGCGGAAGAAAAATTTGTATTAAAGAAATGTTACGAAACTTGGTTAAACAGGGACTTTTTGAGATGTAGAACAAGGAAGCGCAATAGGTGAGGTGTGGATACAACCTAGGACTACTCCAGAAAACAATTACAATGCAATCAAATTTCAAAGAAAATAGCCCATGTCTTCAGTTCTCGAAGCACTCATTTACACAAACTTGACTGTCGTTCTACAAATTGAGTAGGTTGGTCTCAATTATGATGACACTTTATATTTTACAAAGAATTGGCATCCACAACAGCAGATGCTCAGGGTCTCTGTCAGATTAGAATTCTTCAAACCAAACTTACGATCACTAATCGAGCAGCGTGACCTTGATTTTTACACAGGAGAGAGGAGTATTAGGAGACCAACTTGCCTAACCAAGGACGATAAAGAAGACATCTTAGAGAAAAGCAAGGTTGAAGAAAGCCCAAAAGATGGTGGCATTCTTCAGAGTCTTGGAAAAGGCTTAAATTAAAAAAAAACAATTAGAATAAAACATATCTCTTTCTTTCTAATTTTATTGTAAAAAAGGAAAAACAACAGAAAAAAGTAAGTTTACTCTTTAAAATACCAATGAGATAAAACGTTTGTGAGGCACTGTACATACTACAGTGGTAGAGCTAAGAAATGGATTTCCAATGTAATTAGTAAATTAGACGAGCAATTAAATTAAAGGGAAACAAAAATGGTGATGATTACATAAATCTTTCAAATTAATACCCTTACAGTTCAACGGTAGACTTTAATATAAACACTACCTTGGACTTAATCCTTGTATTTCATCTATTTCTTACGGAGTACTGTCACGCGATAATTAATGTTTATCTTGATCGGCAGATCGTGAAATGCGAAACGTACGGGGGTCAGAGCTGAACCCGGTCGACCATTTATGGAAGTAACCTACGGCTTCTTATAATGAGATGGTAAAGCTAAAACGTCTGTTTCAGCATTTTTTTGGCAACTAAGGAGAGAAAGGGCAATTATTTCGCTTACGTTACCTTATTTATCTGATTTTCCTTCGTCTTTAGCATTTCCTTGATTTAGTATACATTTTACTTTCACTTGCTTTGCTGTTTGCGTATCGCTAATTATTTCAAGGTGACTTTCCAGACATGTAAGTTCTAAGAAGGAAAACGGTAAATGAAAGCTCTCAACGGTTATTGCTTTCTCTGTAGAATGTAATCGAGTGTAACAATTTCGGCTGTTACATTTGCAAACACGTCTAATACGTAGGCTTCCTTAATTAAAATGTAAAACGCTCAGAAATAGCGCATTCACATGGAATTTACATGTGATATGCATATACATATTTATCTTATAATAATTTAGCAAATTTGATTCCTTCAATATAGATTAACCTTAAATACAGTTAATTACAGTTTACTCAGAAACATTCCGATTCCATTAAATGCTTATTAACATTGCCGCTAAGCTACGAATTCAGTTCCGATTTATTCCTTTATATCCCACGGTTCTTTTGATATTTTCGCTAACCCCCTACTTACGTAAATGAAGCGTGAATCCTTTCTACAATCAATGAACACAGTGAAATAACTTTCCTTAATTACAGAATTTTACGTTCACAATGCAGTGAAGCTCCTTAAGGAATGTATAGTTTTTAGACATTGAATTAGGACCCATTTAAGTCTTTTAAAATTATTTCCAAGATAGAAAACAAGCAAAACAAAAGAAGAATCAATTCTTCTAGCGAACACATCAAGAAAAGTTTGCTACAATTTATGATGTTGCAGCCCTATTTGGGAACCTTACTTAAAGGCAGTCGTAATGGAACCGGCAATTTCCTAATATGTTTTCTTTTTAAACCTTAATCCCAGCAGCTGAACCATTAGTCGTTTAGCTATTGCCGGAGCAAGCCAAGGGAGATGAGCTTTTTAGTTCGCTTTTATAGAAGAGCTCAAAATGGCGAAGATCTCTTTACGTAATACAGGCAAATCATTTTCAAGAAAATTTTGATATAAATGCGGCTCAATTGCATCTTCCTTAACAATGTCTCCCTCAAAAAAATTGACAGACTATCAGGTTTTACCATGACTTGCAATGCAGCAAGACTTGCCAGTTGAACAGTAATGATGACTATGCCTGTTTACTGTTCAATTTTTATGAGAAGTAGCCTTATCTCCAGACAGCACAAATTTGAAAAACAATCCCTCATTTCGGCGCATCTTTTTGATAAGCCCATTCTGTAATAATAATCATCGTCATTCAATTCTAGATGCAACTGAATGTGATAAGGATGCATTTCATGTTCTACAGGAATTTTTACAGCACATGTTTGACTTATGTATTTTCTGTTATCTTGAAAATATGTAAGTGTTAATATACGAATTGTGTTGACTAGCAAGACGCCAAATTGTTTTAACTCAGTTGTAACGGATTTGGCTCCGCGATATCTCCGGAACGAATGAACACTTTCAAATTCTGAAGAGTTGATTAGAAATGTTCGGAAATGCCACCTAAATGTGTCACTGCTAGGTGGCGCTACTAACTTATTTTTTTTAAGAGAATATTCTACTTTTTATTGGTTTTTTGCAATCTGCATATCTGTTTCATGATTTTTAGAAAGTTAACACAAGATCTAAAGGTATGCTACGTTTTAAATCGGAGCTAACGTCGACCTTAACAATTAATGGGAAAAGTCCTCTGATGCCACACAATTTTCTACATTGTATTAATGGTAGGAAATTCCGTAACGGTATCGATTATGTTGTTCCCTACATCATTGCATTGATACAAAATTGATGCTGTACAATTCAGAACATTTTAAGTCATCTGATCCGAAAATATTCTTTCAGCATGCCCCATATGTAGACATCCGAAACCTTGAATTCCGGGAAATGTGCACAGGACGGAAATCATGTTCCGGAGAAAATATGTGATCTCCAAAGTGTTGCAGAAAGTAAGTTTTCTCATCGTGTGGGCTGTAGCCCCATCTTGCTGTATTCACTTTCGTCGCGTTGGCAGACTTACCACTCACACCAAGTTTCAGTGATGTTCGTCGTAAACTACGCTTTGGGGAATCTAAACTCCTGGGAAAAGTTGCTCATGATTTTCGCTTGTGTTAAAGTGCCCAGTTGTTCCCTTCCGTTGATACAAAACTGATCCTGTACAATAGAACTTCTAGACAATAGCTAGAATTGTTTTGTTACTTGGTGCCTTTTTGTTAAATTGCTCCTCGTAATGTTCTCTAACGTGGTGTAGTAAGAAAAGGCTAAGATCCCATTATGTTTGGATCAGCAGATAATAGATGTTAGGAAAATATAGAGAGATGACAGTAGACAAAAGTAGAAATTGTATCCGACTTATTTTTGTCGGCTTTCCGATTGGTTGCAGTTTTGACTTTGCCCAATAGAAGAAATGTGCTTAGAATTAGTTTTCCATCCAAATTGTTATTTAAATAAATTAGAGGAGCGGAAGAGATGAAAATAGGGAATGAGGTTTATAGAGTTTTGGCAAATCTCGACACTTTCAACTATAGAATAGTAGCAACAGCTACAGCTATTATAATAATCTTCCGTAATAGATAACCAACTATACCATAGTTGTAACTATACAATATATTATAACAGCAACTGTTAAACTACTAAAAGAGTTCTTCTTAATGTTTTAAAAGTTTCTGCTTATTAGTTTTTCTGTGATAATTTCTTAACAAAAGAACTGTTACATATAACAACTGATAGAACAGGAAAAGTAATATTAAATTGACTTCCTGGTAGTGATAACTTTAGATAATGTTCGAGGCGGAAACAGTGAAATCTAAACCGATAGATAACTTTACACAGATGTTCATTATGTACGTCTGTATGTATTATGTACATATGTATGTATGTACACATTATCGAGACATACAATTTATCGAGCTTTCCGAGTTTTCTAGATTGAGTACATATCCGCAGCATTTCGTATTTCACGACGACGAATCAATCAAATAATGGTAACTCAGAATACTACGTATAGTTGTTAAATCATACCCCTTAATTATATTTAAACATGGAAGCGTTTGGACACTACATAAAACGTTCAGCAAATATTGACCACGCTCGTAATTGAGAATAAATATTTTGCCGAAATCTGCTATATAGCTCGATTATCTTCTTGATTGAAAGCTCTCAACATCGACGGTCGATACATATACCAGTTGTTCATGTCCACTCGAAGCAAAGACAGATTTTCTCGTTAATCGTATCAGGACGGGACTGGATAAATATTTCAAACAAAATTTTGCTCTAACAGTAAGTAGAATTTAAGTTTGCATAATGATTGGAAATAAATACTTTAGGAATGATATAGTTGACGGATTGATTTTCGAAATATAACCGAGGAAATATATTGGATTTGTACAATAACCTTAGAGATGTCAGAAAAAGTGTGTTGTATAAAAAAAAGAGTATAGCGTAACCAAACTCGTAAAACGGAAACTTTATTGTCACACAAGAGAACGCTTGAATGCAAATGTGCCCCGAATAACAAAAGGAAAGCGAACCAAAATTTTGAAACCTTATATAGGAATTTGTATGTAAACGTATTGTGTTCCCTTATTGATTTAGATACTTTAGACTGCTGAATATTTACTTTGTAGTATGCATACGTAACTGTATACAAAAGGAAAAGTTGTTGCTTAGGCCCCATCTACATATTCATAAAATGTACAATAACATGCAAAATTGATGCCTGTTAGATCGTGTACTATCAAAAATATACATTACAAAAAAATGCTCAAAACTAATTTTTAATTAAAAAAAATCGCTCTAGTATGAAACAGGACGCAAAGAGTTCCGAGTTTAAGTCCTATTTCTTTTTAAGCCGTGCGTTTGAAGCTTCAGACACTATTTTTACCACCCAGTGCACCTACATACGTAGTTAGAACGTCAGTGAGTTTCGACTTGTCGCTACTTCTTTCAGAAACTTAACCCGTGACAAGGTACTATCCCTATTGGGCGCTTTACAGACAAGATTGCTGAGTGCCATAGTTATTTTAGAAAACATATTTTTACCTCGCCCCTCTAAATTTTACTACTCTACGTTATACGATGTAAACCGAAGTATAAACTAATGCCTTCAATACCTAAAAGGTTCGTACACAAGGGGAAATAAAAATATCTTTGGCATATTCCTTAAAGCATTATTATTTTTCTCGTTAGCCAGCATTTCAAGATGTTATTACAGCATTCTCTACTATGTGATACAGCGATGGTAGCAACAACTAATTCTGTACTATCTAACATTTTTCTATTTAAGTTTTAAATTTGTTTTGACAAAGGAACAAAATAAATTGAATATTCTTAAAATTATTTGCTTCTATTTTTTTTTTTTGTTTAACTGTTTATTAAAAGTAAATTGAGTTAAAGGGTTGCGTTTCATTCTATGGTTGTTGCTGTCGTTTCTGTTTTTTTAATTCCGGATTTTGCACTTGAAATCATAGAATAAATTGGATCCTTTCAAGAATTATGACATTCCTAGGTTTTGTATCTAAACCTTTTGCAGCGTGCTAATTTCGATGGTGTGCATATTTTGGTTTTTTTGCGTTAATCGTAGTATAAATAAAGTAATGAAACTTATTAGAAACTACATTCTGAAAATGAGAGAAAAATATCCCGAAACATTAATGAAAAAATGGTTTTATGAATATAAATTTCTATTAACAAATTCGCAAAAAAAAATTAAATTATTTATGAACGAATGATTGAAATACAGCCAACCTAATAATCCTATCATTAGCGACACACATTAAGAGCGGTTACAATATGAAGGTTTTGGGGGACTGATGAAATAGTCTACCATTGGTTTTGTCAAATCAGAAACATTTAATAAAAGAAGATGCTTTAGAAGTAGCCACAAGTTTAAAAATTATAGGATTAAATTGGTCGTAAATAATTTATATGATATAAAAATGATCGTAACTTTTTAGGTACGCTGTTTTGTTGTACCCTATACTGAAGACTTCTCCCGCAATTCAGAAAAAGATTTTGCTATCTATAACTTACCAGACCAGCTTTTTCCTACACCCAGCACATTTATATCTGCAAAACTTCGCATCTATTAATGGCAATGTTTTCATCGAAAATTCCAATTTAAGCGCCCAAGAAATAATCAGTGTAGTATTTAATAATAAGGACCGTGATTCTAATAAAATAATAAATCATAAAATAAACTAATTTATATATATTATAGTTATATTTTGTAAAACCACCCGCTCTGTGTTTATTCTTGTGTAATTTTCTTCCAGCAATTTTCGATTGCTGGCCACAACTCTTTTTAAAATTAAATAAAATATAAACCATTCCATTTCAACACCATGCGAAATCTGAATAGGGCTCTTGCCTTGTTGAAAAATAAAGATTGCACTATATTATCTAATATAGTTCTATAAATTAATATTTCCAATGAATCGTTCGTCTATTCTTCAACAAATTCCTGGTCCTTGAACACTGATCCAAACCCAAATTTGTTACTGTTGCGCGCTCTATATTCCTAATCTACCGTTAACACATAATTGAAAGTTGTTTTCAACTAAAGAGTTGACACTTCCAAAAGTTATTGTTCATATTAACATAACACTTTTCTAACAGGAATGTAGTTTCTTAAATTAGAGTTTTCTATATGACGGAGAGCTGTTCGATGTGATTCAGGAAATGCAGTTTCTCATTTTGCTCCTACAGCGGTAGAAAATGGAAGGTCTAGGAGGTAATTAATATGTCCCATCGTTATTCACAGTAGTATCCTTCATTATCCCATCTCTGCTTAGATCTAAAGTTAGTATTTTTACCCAAATTGAACCTCTGGACAACTCGTCGTAATAACCCATTCTCCAACATCATCACCACTCTAGCTCTATTAACATTGCTTAAAAGTTGAGCCAGTTTCAAATTGAACAGACACACAGAATATACATATATGTATGTACCGGGTGGCCAACTAAGAATGTCGCTCAGCAATATCTCACGAACGGTTTACAGTACAGCTTTGGGAAAAAATATTATTTACTAAAGTAAACCTGAGAAATATCCGGAAATTATTTAGAAAAGTGTAAGATGACTGCTAGAGGGCGTAACTGATCACCAAAAATTTTAATTCTTATTTTACGCCAAATTTACCAGTTTAAGGTCTATCATAAATATGAAAATCGGAATCTACTGAAAATTTTGCATATTTTACATCGGACAACTTTTTTGTATTTTGTCAAATAAGGGGAGTGGAGGAGGAGAAGCTTTGTTTGGAAGGAATGCTAATAACTCCGGTTCTGTTGAACCGAATCTTGCAACCTTAGTCTTGTTGAAAACAGCATTGCTCCTTCAATCTAGCGCTTACAAATTGGAACCAATCTAATAATTGACGTGCATGATAGAGAGCACTGTTTCATTTTTTTCTGGAATTTTGTTTTTCTCAAAAATATTAAATGGAAATAGACATTTTTGATAACAAATTAAAAAGTTAGGACAATTACCAACAAATCAGCGAAAACCGGATATCGCTATCTTTGACCAATCCGAAGATATCTTCAAAAACGTGCGAATAGTAAAAATTTCTTCTATAAATTTAAATTATTCTGCTTCCCGTGAACGAAATTCAGCAAATTTGGTCTTATTAGAAAGGATTTTCATTGGCCTATGTTTTGTGGTTAAAACCGTTTAATGTTGGTTTGTCCATTACCGCTACAGGGCTTTAAAGTAGTTTAAATATGTAAATTTTATGAGTTTTGAAAAGAACAGTGCGTGGAGGGTTATATTTATGCTCATACTCTAAAATAAATCGAAAGCTTAAGATTTTAGGGAAAAGCACAACGGTATAATTCAAACAAACAATGCAGAAAAACAACAAAAAAGGAAAGAGCATAATGAAGTTAATATTAGTGTTGGCCTAAATCTTGAAGTTGTCTCCTATTATTTTCAATGCAAACTTTCACTCTACAACGAGTGCATAGAACTACAGTGTCTATTTCTGTCTTAGGAATACTTTGAACGATATTTCCTATTTCCACAACCAAGTTATTACGAGCAGCAGATCGTGTTGCAAAAATAAGATGTTTTTTTCGCCCCCACATATAAAAATCTAAACAAGTCAAATTTGGGGTCCTGGGTGGCCATGGAAATAGACTGGCGTATTACATCCACCTATCAGGGGCCAGAAAATTGCGAATACTTACGGAGAAATGCACAGCAGACTCATCATATTGAAAAGCATATTGTTGCGAATTGCTAGCTTCTATTCTGTTCTCTTTAACGCCCTCTAGCAGTGACAGAACTAGCAGTAGGTTTAGGAAAACCCATGATAGTCTATTTTTTTTGGCCGCCAAGCATTCCACGCACTGTTCTTATCAAAAATCATAAAATTTACGTATTTAAATGTTTTTATCGCCCTCTAGCGGTGATGGACAAGATAAAATTAAACAGTTTCAATCACTAAACATAGCACAATGAAAATCCTTTCTAATATGACCGAATTTGCTAAATTCCGTTCTGGGAAGCAGAATAATTTAAATTTATAGAAGAATTTTTTACCGTCCACACGTTTCTGAAGATATCTCCAGATTGGTAAAAGATAGAGAGGCCCCGTTTACGCTGATTTGTTGGTAATTTAGCCTACCTTTTTAATTTGTTGTCAACAATCTGTTTCCATTTAATATTTTTGAGAAAAACAAAATTCCCGAAAAAAATTAAACAGCGCTCTCTACCATGCACGTCAATTATTAGATTGGTTCCAATTTGTAAGCGCGAGATTGAAGGAGTAATGCTGTTTTCAACGAGACTAAGTTAGCAAAATTCGGTTCAACAGAACCGGAGTTGTAAGCGTTCCTTCAATAAACAGTTTCTCCTCCAACCCTCTCCTTATTTACCAAAATACAAAAAATTTGTGCGATGCAAGATATGCAACATTTTCAGTGGATTCCAATTTTCATATTTATGATAGACCTTAAGTTGGTAAATTTTACGTAAAATAAAAATTAGAGTTTTTGGTGATCAGTTACGTCCTCTAGCGGTCATCCTACGATGTTCTAAATAATTTCCAAATGTTTCTCGGAGTCACTTTAGTCAGTAATATTTTTTCCCAAAGCTGTACTGTAAACTGTTCCTGAGATATGGCAGAGCTACATTCTTAGTTGGACAGCCGGTACATAATTAGACCTAGTTCATAATATCATATCTATTTTAATAAATGAAAGAGACAAAAAACTTTTATCAAAACAAATGAAACAATGTAATATGTAATAGTTTATTGCAAACAGATTGAAAATGGCCGCTACCACTGGTAACGAACAATTTTGACCCTCTTAATAATAGGCACTCCATATAACTGTCGTTTTCACACTATATAGGCAGCAAGCTTCACCATATTTTAAAACAAAATATTGACCAAAATAGTACCCATAGGGTCGTGAAACGATTGTTCATGACTTAAGAACCGGTAGGCCTTTCGCCCTTTACTTATACGACGTATTGGAAAATAATTTACGAAGATTATCTTGGAAATTGAATTATTAAAATAATTTTCCTGTTACTAGTAGGCATCAATTCAGTAAATCAAACGCGAAAGGGTCTGGGGCGTGACTTTGCGTTCTTCTTGTATATCTGCTTAATCTAATGTAAACTACCGCGATGGTTAGTATCAATTTAGAAATAATGTGTAAACACTTTCCAAACAACTCTCACAAAATATTTGCATTGAAACTGTGTGCACCTATTTCTAAAATTATAAATTACCATACGAATCTATACTGGGTGCCCGTTTTTCGAGCGCATGCATGGGGAACTCGGTTATTGTAAGAGATAGGAGATCGGTTAAATTAGGGCAAAGTTGCGCATTTGGGAGAGAAAAGATATGCTGCCGAGAAACTTAAAAAATTTTCATGGGTTGCTGAGATTTTTGGAAAAAAGTGAAATTTTAAACTTTCGTTTTAACGTTGTATATCGATCAACGTAGACGTTTCTAACTCAGACATTATTAAGGCACTTTTTTACAAGGAATCAAAATGTGCCATCCATTTTTTCAAGACGTTCTAGATTCAAAAGTTAGGGTAGTCAACTTTGTTTTTTCTTATGGGCACCATATTGGATTTTTACATTTTTGAGTAAAGCTCTTGATTCTGATTACGATGATGTATCACACGATATGGTCCAGTTTCACAATTTTATCAAAATAATAAAAAAACCGATTTTAAGAAGCATGCCTTGGAAATAATATCCATACCTGTATTTAACAAATGCATTTGTGACAGTTCGATTAAATTTTGCTTGTTGTCACTTACGTTTATTAAATTTGCCCAACTTTTTCGACAAAATGCCGTTTTCAAGTGAAGAGAAACGAGATATGCTAGAGATTTATTACGCTTCACATCGAAATGTACAAGTTACTTCAGAAACATATCTTCAGCGGTATCCAGAAAGGCAACAACCAGCTCAGATTTTCTGCTACTTCACCGAAATTTAGGCGATTTTGGTTCGTTTTGTAAGTCTAGAAAATATGATGCTAGACCGCCGCATGAAATAATAATAATAAATTTTTCTTTAGATACAAGAAAATCCTTCTACCTCCACAGAGTCATTGCAGCAGATCTAAACATAACGCGTCAGAAGGTATGGAGAGTACTAAAGAAACATAAATATCATCCTTTAAAAAACACGTCACCCAAGTTCTGCATCCTGGAGATAGCGATAGACGGGTAGCGTTTGTTAGGAGTTTTATGGACCAGTTGGAACAAAATCCTAATTTCCTTGCTAACGTAATATTTACGGATGAGTATAAGTTTTCAAACTCAGGCATGTTTAATCGGCACAATGAACATGTCTTCCATTGAAAATCCTCATGTACATGAAGGACGTCGACCACAAACGGTTCGGGATAAATTTGGGTCGGTCTGTTAGGCGACACAATCATTGGCCCCTACATTTATAGATGGCTATTTACACTTTTTAAGGACATATCTTACGGATTATATCGACAACAACATTTGCCTCAACCGATTGAATAACCTTTGGTTTCAACAGGACGGTGCTCCGCCGCATAATTAGATGATTATTTGTCTGAACTATTTTCGAAAAGTAATTTCAAATAATTTTTAGCCTCGTTCACCTATTTTCTCGTTGGATTATTATTTAACTGTGAAAAATATTATTTATTTGTCTATGCGAAGAAAGATATTATCTTTAGAATAAGAAGAAGGAATATTTCAAGAGCTGTACAACATTTAAGGAGACGCGTTGAATTGTGTTTAGAAGTAGAATGTTATTTTGTTTTATTTGTTTATTAAAATCATCATCTTCTGGATAAATTTTGTGAACGTTAAAATTTTAAATTTAATCGAACTGTCACAAATGCGATTGTTAAACACAAATATGGAAAGCTTTCTTCTCAAAATCGGGTTTCTGGTTATTTTGATAAAATTGTGAAACTGGACCATATCGTGTGATACATCATCGTAATCAGAATCAAGAGCTTTACTCAAAAATGTAAAAATCCAATATGGTGCCCATAAGAAAAAACAAAGTTGACTACCGTAACTTTTGAATCTAGAACGTCTTGAAAAAATGGATGGCATATTTGTATTCCTTGTAAAAAAGTGCCTTAATAATGTCTGAGTTAGAGACGTCTACGTTGATCGGTTTTCGATATACAACGTTAAAACGAAAGTTTAAAATTTCACATTTTTCAAAAATCAGCAACCCATGAGTTTCTCGGCAAATCTTTTCTCTCCCAAATGCGCAACTTTGCCCTAATTTAACCGATTTATCTCTTATAAAACGAGTTACCCATGCTTTCGCTCGAAAAACGGGCACCCTGTATAACCTAATATAGGTACATATATTACATTTTCGTTTATCTTTATACGTATCAGAACTGCTAAACGAAATTAAATTTTAAGTAATACAACGCCTCAAATGCCGGGTAAAACGGTTCCAAGGTGCGAATTAACGAAATACTACGTTTTGATAGCTCTACTTAATCCCCACAGAATGTAGCCGTTCATTAGGCCTAACGAAGGTTTCGAAGTTGAAATTCGTCCATTTTGCGAAGTTGAGACGATACCAACTTAATCTAATTATGATTAGAGGACTATTTATTCTAAGCTTAGGTGAGCACTTCTACTGTACTAGGATAATCGGTAATTTAGTCTCCGGATAACAGTTTAATTTTGTATCAGCGGTACTGCAATTAGATACTTGGTTGCTAAAGATTTTTTTACTCTTCCTATTTTTATTATTTAACAAACATTTGTCTTTAAAAATCTTTGACGGACAAGAAAACTGCAAATAAGGGTGTTTCAAATGTAAACGTATTATCCACATAAATTACTTGGAGAAGCGATAAAAAACAATAGAAGGAGAATATTATGCATTATTTTGGCGTAGTTCTAATTATAAAATGAACAGGTTGAAATAAATCGAGCTCAAAAGAACTATATTTCTTAACCTAAAATAGTACATTTTTTATAGTTCTCTAAAAACGACCAAGAAAGACCCTGCTCGACAGATGAATGTAGATCACTGAAGAATTTGTCTATTTCTTGTTCGTTAGAACTTTACCAGAAGGAATTGCCAAACATTTGAATCTTCTGCAGGTATTTGCATTTGAAATCGTAAATGAGAACTTCTCAGAAACTAGTTTATTTTGAGAATGCCTTCTTGTACACCGTTATGGGTTCAAACTTTTCGTAAAATAGAGTTGTCATTGTTTACCGTTGCGGGTAACCGCTCTATTTATTCTCGTAATAATCGGCAACGGTTTATTTCGGACAAGAATATATTTTGAACGGAAAGGTATTCAAAAACATATACACGTTTTGTATTGGGCAAACGCCAAGATGGGAAGCGGTTTTGTGGTTACTACAATTTCTGGAATTTACTTATACTCCCGTTGTAAACGGTATGTCTGAATGCCCCGAAAATATACGGAGAAACTAAAAAAGTTTATAAAAGTTACGTAAGAATTGGAACAAAGTATGTTGGACTTATTTCATATAAAAACAAACATAGAATTTGTGGAATTGCAATTAGATGGGTTGAGAAGGAAGTCTGAAGTTATCGATCTCAAGAAAGTTGCAGTACGTGTGTACATATTGCAGTATTATCGCTATTAGTACTTTGGGCATCGAAAATATACCTCATTACGTAACTGCACCAACTTTCGTCGCGTAAGTTTGTATAAACTTGAGGAAAGTACATGCCTTTGCGGGCATGAATAGGGTTGAAAGTCTTGTGTGTTCTAACAGCAAATCCTTTCATACTACATACTTCAGTTATATATGCCGCAAACTCATATGTTACAAACAGATCTTGTACATTATTTATCAGCTCGAATGTGTTGCTACTAATTTTCCAAAAGATATTATTTTGCGAGAACTTAAACTAGGTTAATTGCCCATCTAGCAAGCTATACAAATTAACTTAGCAATAAGAAATAAAAAATGTTTTCTTATATCAACTAATAATAACTAACGATTTTGAAGATATTTATTGTGCTATTTCTAATTTTGATAAATCTCAAACGAGATATTAAAAACTGCAAGAGATTTAATTTTTTCGCAAAACGAAGGCCAGTACCACCACAATAAAAATTGCAAAGCTAAATAAGGTACTGACTCCGCAAAAAACACCATTGGTTCCGCATCATAAATAATGCAGACAAGGACAGTACAGGATGATTTTTTTCTATGGAAAACTTAGAAATCACAGCAGACATAATATTTTGTTAAATAGAAAAAGAAGTGTAGTTTTATCGGGTCAACTTAGAGATGTTCTTGTATTTCAGAAAAAAACACAGCTAACTAGACATCTAGAGACTTCAGATCAAGATCTTCATCTGCCTCAGCTTCGTCTAACTACTTGATTATTGAATTTGGGCAAAAGTTTGAAATGAAAAGTTCTATGATATCTACACGCAGATGACAAAGTTCGTATTTTTTTATTATTTTTGGGCAATTTTGTGTTTATCGTCATTAGTCATTAGAAAGAGCTCATTTTTCTCACTACAGCAATGTACTCGGGTTAACAAGATTTTTGTTTGAAACAAACTTATTTATAAAATAAGTGTTGATTGTAAAAAGTTGCCAGCGGGTGTTGGAGATTTATATTTTTAGGGCGCCACTGTACATGATAATGGGGTGCACAATCCCACATCGAATGTTGAATCAAAGAAGAAATAAATGATAACACAATTAATAAAATTTTAACAATGTTTGTTTGTTTTTTTGAAAAAATAATAAGTTATTAAATTTATTTTGAAGTGCTCACAGTTAAGCAAAAATATGTTCCTTGAAGAGGAAATAAAAAAACAAATAACCTTCTGGTAGTGGTTGAGGTAGTGGCCTTACACCTCGGTTTCTTTTTTCTGGTGACAGTCCAATGGCCGGTACCAGGGTTGATCCTCGGAAAAGGCGAATGGCGGCTGTCCCGGCACCTCTTCCCTTGGAGCCTGTACACACAGAAAAAGAAGCAGTACTTGCTCACAAAACAAAATTTGCGTGACCACACCAATTATGAATTACTTAGTTGTTAGAAGATTTTTTTAAAACTATTTATTTCTAAGGCCCGTTTCTTCTAATAAAAATTTGAACTAGTACTATGATATGAGAATGACGATAAAAAAAGAAGTATGAAATTCGAATAATTGGGCAAAAACTTTTTTTATTTAAAAGGGAGGAAAAAACTGACTATCTCACAAAAATCTTATATCAAACCAAATATTCATTTTAAGTCATGAGAAAACTAACCTGTTAGTAGTTATTTCAACTCCAGGTCCTGATTTTTAATCTAGGGAATATACATATTGGCTATATTAGAGAAACGTGGCATAATAGAATGTCACACTAAATGTAATACAATTCCTGAAATAGCTGCAGAATTTCAAGCTTCACTGCCTAGATTTAGGAATCTATTTAATAATCTGGAAAAATATGACCCATTTAGAAATCTAGATACCAAACCCGGAATTGGTGAGATTAAGGAGATAAATGTCCTTGCTTATAAGCTTCATAACTCATCATCTTCAATCTGTCCAAGTGGAGTCATTTGCAGGTCAACTGCAGGCGTTTCTCAAAACAATGCAATTTTTGAAACGAAAATAGATTTGCGCCATACAAATTTTCCAAATGTCAAATGTTACATCCCGCTGACAACAAAACATGCACGATCTTTTGTATAGAGTACAGATATATGTCTAGAGGAAACCTTCAATTCTCATTTAAGAGGATATAGACCAGTGAATAGGCATAATGAATAAATAAAATCTCCACAATCTCAAACAAGAAGGACCTGAAATTAAATTCAGTGTCAATTGTTCAGTACAAGAATTACGGAACGATATCTGGTGAATGCTACCTTCATTTTCCAGGAACTTACGTGATATGTTACATAAATTTTTGGACACTAGAACGACATTAAAATGGTGTCGACATGATGGCTCTGCTCCATATAATACGAGGATAACAATTTTGAAATGTACGCTGTGTGAACTGAAGCGTTGTCATGCAGAAGCAATGCACAGATGATCAGTTTTCTCTGCTCTTTTCCTATAATCGCTTTCCTGAAATTATGCGAAGTGGTTTAGTAGGTTGCATCATTAACAAAATTCCTAGAAAGTTCCAAATGTAAATTTCTTCTGAAGCTCTTTACTTTTCCTGTTACTGCATGGAGTTCTAAAAACTTTCAGATTCATAGAAATATACCCATGTTCCACTACCAGAAACAATTTTGTCGAAAATATTTGATGAACTGTTATCACATGATACTAAAAATTTTATGCAACACTCCACTCACACTTCTTCGTTTGACAAGTTCAGACAGCCGTGGGTTGGTCATCTCTACTAACATTCTAACATTTATTAGGACAATCTTCAAAAATGTCGAACAATACAGCGTACAACACAGCACCCCCAAATGTGTATCTACATACTAAATCTAAATCTTTTGCATTTAATTTGCAATTGACTATACTATGAAGCTAAAACAGAGTTTGGAACGAACAAAAGTAAAAAGTAACTGTACGGGTTGATAGCCGCAGTGGTTAGATAGCTGACTGTCGTTGTGGTGGACCGATAGGAGCCGGACTTCAATTCTCCATAAAGTTAGTGACATTTTTCTCGGAAAATTGAAATCGGATCGACCTACCATTGGTGGTGGAGTAACAGCGCGGCATTATAAAAGGTGGTATAATGCTGTTACAATGACTCCGTAATATTAAATAGAATTAGTGTGTGTAAGTTGTGTTTAAAAACAGCATCAAATGATGCCGCGCTGTTAATCACTTTGCTCCCAACAGCGAATGGCAAGTCGATCCGGGATTAAACTCTCTGAAAAAATGTCACCGTCCCTCCAGAGAATTGAACCCCGGCACCTATCGTCCTCTCACAACAATAGTCAGCCGCCTAACCACTGCGGCCATCGACCCTGTTACAAGGCCATATAAATAGAATTATAAAAACACAGAAACTACCCTTACCCAACTGAGTTATTGCCAATATGGTGTGCTCAAATTTCCTGATAGCATTCTTATTTTCCAAATATATACCTTAGTTAGTAACAGCAGTTGTTTGACGCAACCATTCGAGAGAAAATCATAAATTCTATGGAAACCATCGATTGTTCTAATATATTGTTACAACATATCAGCACAGTTATATTGGAACAAAGGTTTCGTACAAGCTCTCTATCTCTGTCTGAAGTTTTTTATTACCATCACTATATTTATCTCTAGGAGAATATAATACCGACATCCTTCTAAAATGTACCTTTTAAGTTTATCATTACTTTACATTATTTCATAAAACTTCATAATAGTCACCTCTCTAAATAACCTGGATTTTGCAGTATCAAGCATTTGATATAACCGTAAATCTATACTCTTTTAGAGTAATAAGGCGCACTCCATATTACTTTAAAATGCTGTTAAGATAATAAAAGATGTGTGTCTAATGTACTGCTGTAACTATCCACTAGATATCTATAGACTGTGCAAACACCATACCGTTATTTCAGAATGTGCCCTTACATTATAGATACCCAATCAAATCATGTATGTAAGAACAGAATCAGCAAAATAACAATTTTATAAGTTAATAATCTATACGCTAACTAATTAAAATAACGATTACGTTTGATAAGTTCTCAAGCAAGAAAAAATTAATTACGCTTATAAAGCAAACACTGAATATTCCCATCGTTGAACGCAACTAATTTCTCCTATTTATCTAAAGCAGACAATGCTAGCTGCAAGCATTGCATTTAGGTACTACTTATTTACATTGCATAAACGTTTATAAACAAAATTTGTCTTGCGGAACGTGAAAATCAGATTACACGGTAGAGATGCTTTCAGCGTTAGGTTGCATTGTAGAAACTAAACGAGTTAAACACGTAATTTCTCAGGTAGTGTTGTTGCTGAAGGACTAACTGCCTAGAGTACGTTAAATTTACTCTTTATAACGTAGAACGCTGTCTAGTATGTAAACGCTTTAATGAATTTCTTATTGGCAAAGTAGTAAATGCTATACTGCTACAGTTTTATTTCGGTAAACATATATATCGGAGTGAAGCACAGGTGTTCGCCTAAACATTAAATCTTAAATTGTTTTTAATTTGTCGTTGTTTTAATGTTCATTTTAATAGTCCCAACAACTCACCGCGCATTTCTATTATTTCAACATACTATAATTATCCTCTTTATAAAGGAAAACGGAAATGGCACAAGCAACATTATTAAATAAGTGTTTTACGGTGGTTATACTTTTGCGCAGAAAAGATTAAAGTACGGGAAACCGCTGACAGTAGAAAGAATCCGTAGGAAATATTTGCCGCCTACGTTAGCGCTTTAGTGCCAGAAACTCGGGCATTTTTAAGCGCGAGCTGTTCTTTCCTTGCATTGGACTACTATTCAGTAACATTCGTTTGTGGTTTCTGGCTGAAACGTGTGAATGTCGAAATAGTTTAGGTCTGCGTTCGAAACAGGTATCCCGCTTACAAAGTGGATATACATACAAAGAAGGAAACTATCAAAGAAAGGTCAGCTGTCTTTCAAGAACCAATTTAATAGGGTATAAATGTTGTCTAACGTCGTTTAGAAAAATGCACATTTATAAATTTAAATCGAATTTAATTAAAATGAAATAAATGAATTAAAATAGATAGCGAATATATCTCATTAAATTAAGATATTTTCAAATAATCGAGGAATTAATTCGGAGGGGAAAATGGATATTTTTTCCGAGAAGATAAAAACAAGCAGAATTAGAATTCGTTAAAATATTTTTTCTTTTAAGATATATTTTACTCTCAAAGAAGGATATTTACACAACATCGGACTGGATAAACAAGTAGATAGGGGAAAAACACTAATACATGAGATTCGGGGAATATTATTTATACGAGACGAAATAATCGGAAGTATCAAAGAAACCACTGAAAGTATGTAGCTAAAAATAGAAATGCTTAATATTGGTGGAGGCGCCGGGTAAATGTTCTTTTTTTATTTCATTATTCCTTTCAATTTCTTTCTATAGGTATTCTTATTATGGTTACTTCTATTCATCAAGTAGAAATATAGAAATTCGTTTGGAGATTAAATATTTTAGATAAGTTTAGGATTTCTTAGTAACAATTACGCTAGATAGAAAAAAATAAAATGATTTAGGGTTTATAACTCCATAATTCAAATAGATATAACATAGAAACAGTATTGTTAGTGTCAACCGTTATTACGATGTGGAATTTCAGTAATTGGCACCTGTGCAAGCTGAATTTGAAAATGTTCGAATTACTAAATAAGAGTAGTATTTATGAAATAAAATAGAAAAGAAATAGAGCATAGATGAGAAAATTTTACAAAATAACAATTACCTTATGGGAAGGTTTGAATTATATAATAATTACTATGTTTCAGTACTGTTATTGTGACGTAATATTTTTCACAATTTTGGTAAAAATAACATGGCTACAATGCACGGTGTTCGATCTAGAGGAGCAGAAAATAAAACTCTTGGATACGTAAAAATTTCTAGGAAGTAATAACATCAATACAAGGTGCAAAGTTTAAAATTATAAATTACAGCCAAAAATCTTTTCTAGAAATATGTAGTTGCCAGTGGAATAAATATTTAATGTAGGGTATGATACTAAAGTTGTCGTAGTTCGTTTATCACGTGCTGCGTTATGTGATCGTTTTGAGCGCTGACGAGAAAAATGTTTACCTCGGAAAGTATGGACACCTTTTCTGAAGGTATACAGTGTGTCCAAGATAAGGATCCTAGGCATGGGAATCTCAGTACCTGTAGGAGATACAGCTTAGGTTAAATTAGGAAAAAGTTGCGTTCTTTGAAGCTTATTTACATGCCGTTTAGAAGAAGAAGAAAAATTTTCATGGCCTGCTGAGATATTTGGGAGAAACGGGAATTTGACAATATGGATTTTATTTCTTTTTGACTTTATTTGAAGAGATAGCAAAAAACTAATAACACTTTCTCATTGGCACTTTTAAGATACTACATGACGGTATTTTTAGATTTTATATCCGACGTTGTGTTTTCGAGAAACCATCATCAACTTTATTTTTTTATATGGCCCGAAAAAAAGTACACCCGGTATCTGATTCAATTTTTTAACGATGTATCACGTGCCATATTTTTTTTGGCTGTCCATTTGATGCATTAAAGTTATCTAATCCTAGATATTGTGCAGCTCTTGCTTGAATCATGGGCCCCAATATTGGTAAGTGCTTCTTTTGTGCCTTACAAAATCAGTAAAAACAACTTTATATACTTTATATAAATGTCTAACTTCTGCTTTATTTTGAAGCAAGACCGTCACTTGGATCTTAGCCACTTTAAATTTTCTGATACTGAACCCAATTTTCGCGCTTTGTTATGAATTATCGGTTCAGGTTTTACAGTTCTTAATGCGAGGTATAATTAGCGTTAATGTGTATTAAAAATGCCAATGATGGGTTCACGGTCATTCAAAATATTAGTTGCTATAAAAGGCAATAAAATAATTTCCGTTTGTAAATCGAGATTTGCTAATTCAATGTGGACATTATTTTATTTAAATAATACGTATTTACGAAACTTAAAATGTAATTCCATTTTGTAGATTTTTAACGATATTTACTGCCCGTGCTCTTACTTTAGCAACATTATGATGAAAAATCCTACGTAACTCTAGGTATTCCACGGCTGTCAACGAAAGTTGATTTCATTTATCTCGAAGGGAACAATATATGACTGTTACAGAAAGCACCCGATGAAAATTATATTTGAAACTTCGCTCGAACTACATCTCGTTCTCCTAATATTAAATTCTGCAGCTAAATTCAAAGTTTAAGTAATATCGAACCGTCAACATTTCTCCAATTTAATTATGAACGTAGGAAATATAAAAAGATTTGTGGTGTTCGTCAGTTTTCTTAACTTGACGAGAGAAGAATTACAAAGTTTTTAGATCGGTCTCCGCTCATTGCTAATATAGACGGCTAACTGTAACTGACAGTGATTTGGAGCACACAACAAAACCAGAAATATTAAATTTAAATTTTTATTTGGAAAAGATATGTAAATTGAATTAGAATGAGAAGGAATTCTATTTTAGTCTGTAAAAAGTATCGTAAAATTATTTTATAAAGTTGATACAATTGTTTTTTATATGGTTTTTAGATTAAATAACAAACGTAAATTTTGGAGACAGATTTCGCTCGTATTTTAAATAGAAAAACAATTTAAACAAGCTTTTGAAGCCAGTTGTTACAATAAAACATCTGGTGAACGCGTTGTGGTAAGTTTCACCTAATCGTGGAACGAAAAACTAATTACGGAAGAAACACGCTGAAGTTTATAAAACGAAGTATGACAGTTGTTCAAAAGTTGAAGGTAGCTTCATTAGTGCACACATCTAATGTTCGTTACATGCCACCTCTCAAAAGTCTGTATAATATGATAATCCTTATATTGTAGAAAATAAAATTTGTTAATTAGCGCTTTCTAGTTTATTACTGAAACTGGGAAAACAAACTTAATTGTTAGGTCTTATCACAAGATAGCTTTAAACAGATGTCCTTAGATGCCCTGAAATAACAGGGTGGGTTGACCATTTGCATGAGGACATAGTAGATCAAATTCAAAATCAATACAATATATCATATTTTAACTTCTTAGAATTCTAGTCATAGTTAATTCATTCAAGATTAAGGTGTATTTAGTTTCAGAAAAAGAAAACAACAACGGACAGCTGTTTACGCAGCGTATCTGATAGAAAAAGGAATGTTTTTGGGTACACAAAATAATTAAAAGTTTTAAGGACACACACAACTGCTCTTTATCTCTAGAACATAGAAGTCAAACAGTGCTGAGTTGGCGAAATAATGGATTTAGTAGATCTCTGAATATGGCCGCATAAGATTAATTCAAATACCTTGGAGAAGTTACATAAAACAGAAATAGTCCTGTTGTTATGGATATCTTTTGCACTACCACCCTCTAGTGCTCGATATACTCGAGAGGTCTTCCATATTGCCAGGAAGAAACTAAAATATTGTTGAAATAACGTAAAGGGTTTACAGATATCGCTGCACAGTCATGTACAGTTTGTGTATTAAGTAATGTCTTCACCATTGAAGGAATTTACGAAAACAGCCGAACGGGCATGAGCGGAAGAAAGTTTTCTAAGCGCTCCAAAGGGGAAGACATTACTTAATACACAAGCTGTACACAACTTGATAGGGATAGGTGCAATTTCGTAGAAATAATTATAATTAAGCCTAGAAAACGCCAGTTAAAGAGTCTTATAAAATATAAAAAATCTGCTATATTTGAGCGTAGGTTTTCACGACCGTCGTTTACTGCTTTACTACTAAAATATTCCGGGTGCTGTCGCGTAGGTAAATTCAAACTTGACGTTTCGTTAATGATGCTGTCAGAAGGTTTCGTCGACGATCTTGTTTGACGTTATGACAACGTTAAAGTCTTAGCTGCAACTAAGCTGTGCCGTCAGTGATTGATACGGGAATCACTAGAGATTATGAAGGATCCAAGTCACTTCAACTGAGAAGATGAGTACAAATTGAGCAACACCTGGCCAATAACTTTACAAGATCGTTGACGTAACCACAATACCGGAGCGGATACAACTCATCGAACTGCAACCAAGTAGCATTTCTAAACCCTAAACTAAAATTGTTTTGCAAGAAGAAACCAATCGACATGTTTCTATTTCATGAATTATGGTTTTCTATTTCAAAACCATACTGCGTTTTGCATTGGTTAACTTATCAGTACATTTACAATTTACTAGAAGTATAAACAATGTTTTATATGAAGACTTACCATATTTTACTGCTTCATAGTAGGTCAGAAGGTTTGCTCATCTAGCGTGGTTTAAACGTCAAGTTACCGTGACCTTCTGGCATCCTCTACTCACTTGTATTTATATCATACTCCTACATATATCGCAACTAAAACCTATGAGATAACTACGGGAATTACCCAAAGTATTGTTTGATTGTTTAGTAACGGCAACGAACACAGATGGAGCTAGTTGCAGAGAACGAAAATTCGGAGGTATGTCAAAGAAAGAGAGAAACATTAATAAATATAAACGCAAGAAATATAATTATGAGAGGTAGAAAATAACTTCTAGACAGCTTACATTATTTTACTTTATCTTTTGCAAGCAATGTCAAAAATACAACGTAGAAATAAATAA